>JASDQU010243834.1:24323-44499 GCA_032191745.1 Picea mariana
AACTCATTTAAAGCATAAATGAGTTGAATGGTAAGCTCGAAGAAGAGGAAGAGAAAGAGCGCAGTCCAGAGGCATCAGAGTGGGTGTAGGAGCTGATGAAAACCAGTCAGACAAGTTGTGTTGTAACCATTTGTTATATTATGTAAGCATTAAAGGTGTGGTAGAAAAGAAAATCCATTTCTCCATTAAGGGGGAGTGTTAGAGAATAATGGAGAATAAAATCTTATTGCTACAAGCAGATTCACGAGCGGTTCAGATCCGTTTATTTCGGAGTCTGTTAAACCTGTTCCTCTGCTATATATATGTAATGTTCTTCAATGCAATAATACAATCTGTTTTCTGTGTGAGCTTAATTCTTCTGATTCTAATTGCACGCTGTGACATAGTCTCTTATAGAGACTTGTAAGTTAGAAAAGGGGTTGGAGAGAGGATCACCTTGCTGTCGACAGAGATATAATGGAGCGAGCTCCTTGTGCAAAGCCACCGTTTACATTGCAAGAATTGAAGAAAGCCATTCCACCTCACCGCTTGAACAGATCATTGCTCAGAGCATTTTCATATGTCGCATACCATCTTGTTATTGTTGTTATTTTCATATCTTGCATATCATCATCCTGTTATTTTCATATTTAGTATATTTGACATTTCTAAGTGTATGTGTTAATATGTTGCATACCATCTTGTTATTGTTGTTATTTTCATATCTTGCATATCATCATCCTGTTATTTTCATATTTAGTATATTTGACATTTTTAAGTGTATGTGTTAATTTGTTTATTTTTTCATATTTGTTTTTTTAGGATTAAGAAATTATTAGGTTGAATTATCAATTACTAATAAAAAATTTAGTTAATTCAAAAAAAATTATTTCAATTTTAATATTTACATATTCATTATTAATTTTTTTACAGTATGAGGAATGGAATGAATATGAATCTTTTTAATTTTTAACTATTTCTTTTTTAGTGTACCATATCTCCCATACAACTATGGAATCACAGGTCAACTATGGAATCACAGGTGTGGGCAGAGGTTTATGGAAATAAAGCTTGTACGTGGTAATGTAAATCTTTCAAGTGGTAATGGTCTTTCACGTTATAATGGAGTGGTATGCGAGAATGCGAGGCATCCTAAAATGAGATGGAAGGTGGAATACATTATAACCTTGTGATGTTTCCTCATAGTAAATGTATTGTTATCACAGGTGATCCACATGCTACCCAAGAAACTCCCAATCCCAGTTCAAAACTCCAAATACATTATAACCTTCTAGTGTTTCCTCATCGTAAATGTATTGTTATCACAGGTGATCCACATGCTGCCCAAGAAACTCCCAATTTCAGTCCAAAAATCCCAATCTCAGCATGAGAGTTTTTCTTAATATATATGTTTTCTCATGATGTAGATATTATTAAACTCCCAATCTCAATCCAAAGTGCGCATGAGAATTTTTTTCTTTATATATGTTTTCTCATATGTAAATATTATTACAGTGGCTTTGCAAGAACAAAAAATAAAAAATAAATTATTACAGGAATATTCTTATGTTTTCTCATGATGTAGATATTATTATAGTTGCTTTGCAGGAATTAAAAAATACATTATTATAAAAATAGAATATTTTTATGTTTTCTCATGATGTAGATATTATTATAGTTGCTTTGCAGGAATTAAAAAATACATTATTATAAAAATATTTGTATATGAATATTTACAACATTGCATTTGCAAGAATAACTGTATTTTAAAATAACAATATTGTACTCACCAAAAATTTGTAAAATTTGTATATTGATCAGGAAGCTTCTTACAGTGAACATGTTAAGAGACTAGTTGGGGAAGTGAAGGATATGTTTGACTCAATTTCGATGGAAGATGGAGCACAATTAATCAGTGGGATGGAGATCACATTCACACCTTTCATTGTTTCATCGACTCGTCAACATTTTAGCTTGTGTCATTACTCTAGCTACATGGAAAATGGAGCTTCATTTTTTTGCTGTGTAATATCACTGTATCTTTTATGCTATTTTCGGTATAATGGAGCTTTGCAATAATTAGGGTATATAATAATTTTAAGCATCATCTAATTTTGTAAAAATTAAAATATATATGAAAATATATATATTATATGTTTTGATGGGAGTATAAATATTCTAACATATATTTCTGCATACTTAATGTCTACCCAGTTAAGTCACTAATAAAATTGATCCGTTTCTTTTTCATGTTAAATGGAATATGTTTTTTAAGTTTTTTTTCATTTAGATGTAGTATATTTTGGAGATAATTTAAATATAAATTTATTTGTCTATTATATTATAATTTAATTCAATATTATTAAACAACCAATAATACTTTCATAATTGTTTGCAAACATCACTTTTCACCCACTTATGTTTTTACTTATTCATAAATTTGAAACTAAAAGAAATATTTGATGAACAAATAATTAATTATTAGAATTAATTATCTTTATGATTAGAGTTACTAGAGTTATAATTATATTAATTATTTGATTACATTTATTAAAGTTAGAGTTAAGCTATATATTATATTGAAAATATAATTTATAATTATAATATATAGATATTTTATTTATATTATATTATTTACATTTTATAATGAAAGATTTTTTTTCTTAAAATTAATTTATATTATATTATTAACATAATTAATTAATATGTCTTTGAGGTGTTAATTTTTTGAATTTATGATCACAAAATTTATTAAAATAAGTTGTTTATCTAATTGTGATTTTTTTTATATGACATTTATATTTAATATATATTTTTTAATTTAATTATACAATATATTTAATATTTTATAAATAACACATAAAATACAAGTATTTATAAGAAAGACATAAAACATTAACATTAACACATAAAATATAAGTATTATTATTGTTTTTAGCTAGCATAATATTAAAATTAATATATTTTAAGTTATTTTAAGAATTAAAATATAAGTATTTTTATTGTTTTGTTTTGGGATCTATTATAAATGATTATTTTGTTGATTTATCTCAAAATAAATTATTTAAAATAATAATAAAAGTACTAACACATAAAATTATATTTTAATTGAAATCAAATTATTTAAAATAGTTCCAAAATACTAACACATAAAATATAAGTAATTGAAAAAATTTAAGACAATAATAATAAAAAAACTACATCAAATAAATAAAAGATTATTTAAAAAAAAACAAAGATATTAAATAATTACATTTTTTTAAAGAAAAAGTGTTCAATGTAAATCAAAGTTCTAATAAAAATATATTATATCAAAAAAAAAAGTCCAATATTTTATATTTTAAACCAAATGTCTAATAATAATACATTAAGAGATAAAATTTTATATTTTTATTTACATTAAGATATTTTAAATTTGACAAAAGATATAAATATGTTTTATATCTTGTTGAAATATTTCATTATAAAAAAATTATTTTGATGAAAATTGATTTCATTATAAAATACAAAAATGAAATAATATATAAAAATAAAACACCATGGCATGAAAGAATCTGTCACACCTTTGTATGAATATGTTATTTGTATGAGAGAACATTAGTTGTATGAATCTATTTACTAAATCTATCACAATACTCATAAATGGATTTCAATTAAATATTTTACTACTATACATCATATTTGCTTTTAACCCCTTCCTTTGCTTTTTCTCGATAATCACAATTTGCAACACCAAAAATTGGAATGCACAAATGCATACTTTAATTTTATATATTCTTATTTGGAAGGGATGGATTTTACACTTCAAGATCATATGTTATCAATGTCCTTAGAACATGTGTGATTCTAAGTTTCCTTCTATGTAATATATCATGTTAGTTCAAAGTTCCTATCTTTTTCACAAAGGAAACACTTAATTAGATTTTTTTATAAAAACTTCGCCAAAACATCATTTTCGTAATGTGTCGAACACAAACCAACCTTGTCATGCAACGAACATGCTCTGATGTTGCAATTTGATGAACAAAATTGGACGTTACAATGTGACGACCATAGTAATGTTGAAACATGTTGAACATAGTAACGTCGCACAATGAAAAACATAGTAACGTTGCAATATGATGAACATGGTAATTTTACAATCAGTTGAACATAGTAATGTCTCAATGTGATGGACATAAACCCACATCACAATGTGACGAACATAGGCATGTCGTGGCAATGTGGATAGTAACGTCACAATGTGACGTTCATAAACAGACATTGCAATGCGTCACAAATTGTCTTGTTGTCACAATGTGACAAACATTTCCTCACGTTGCAATGTAACACACATATAGCGATGTCTCAATGTGACAGACATTTCCAAACACTACAATGTGTCAAATATAGTAACATTGCAATCTACCAAACATACTAATGTCGCAATGTGATGAACATATAAATGAACATAATAATGTCGAAATATGCCAAACACAGTGACGTCGCATAGTGACGAACATAGTAACATTGCAGTCAACTGAACATAGTAATGTCAAAATGTGATGAACATAAATGGATGTCACATTCTCACAAGCATATGCTTGTCGTCACAATGTGGCATTCATAAACAGACATTGCAATGTGTCATGAATCGCCTTGTCATCAAAATGTGACAAACATTTCCTCACTTTGCAATGTGACACACATATAGTGGCATCTCAATGTGACAAACATTTCCAAATGTCGCAATGTGTCAAATATAGTAACATTGCAATCTACCAAACATACTAATGTTGCAATGTGATGAACATATACATGAACATAATAATGTTGAAATATGTCAAACACAATAATGTCGCATAGTTACGAAAATAGTAATATTGCAATCAGTTGAACATAGTAATGTCACAATGTGATGAACATAAATGGATGTCGCATTGTGACAAACATAGGCATGTCTTCACAATGCAGATAGTAACGTCACAATGTGATGAACATAAACAACTTTTGCAATGTGTCACACATCACCTTGGCATCACAATGTGATGAACATATCCTCACATTGTAATGTGATGCACATATCCTGACAGCGTAATGTGACAAACATTTCCAAATGTCGCAATGTGTCAAATATAATAACGTTGAAATCTACCAAACATAGTAGCGTCACGCAATGTGTCGAAAATAGTAATGTTGCAATCTACTAATCTATCAAACATAGTAACATCACAATGCAAAAAACATTTTCAAATGCCACAATGTGTCGAACATAGTAGCATTGCAATCTACCAAACATAGTAATGTCGCAATGTGATGAACATATACAGACATCTCAATGTGACGAACATATACAGACGTTGTAATGTGATGAACATATCCATGTCGTCGCAATGTGATGAACATTTACGTACGTCTTAATGTGACGAACATATCCCTGATATCATAATGTGATGAGCATAAATGGACGTTTCAATGTGATGAACATATCCCTATCCTTGTAATGTGACGAACATATATGTGTGTTGCAATGTGATTCTCATATTATGATGTTGCATTGTGAAATACATTTCCAAATGTTGCAATGGGATGAACACATCACATTGTCGCAATGTGATGTACACCACCCAATGTTGCAATGTGACAAAAATATACCAACATGGCAATGAGATGAACATTTCCCAACGTCGCTATGCAACGAACACAACCCACTATCGGACTATGACAAACAAAAACCCTTCATCGTAATTTGATTACTATAACCTTACGATGTCATGTGACGTCACATTGTGATGAAAAAAACATGATCAACATTTCAATGCACTAGTGCCATAATAAAATTTGGTTAAATATAATCAACATAGCCCACCATAATCAGATCCACATGGTAAAAAAAGGTCATCCATGGGAATGGTCAACCATAATAAACCTTGGCCAACCATATTCAACCATGGTCATGGTCAACTACATTCAACCAAGGTGAATGACAACGATGATCAACCATATTCTCAATGAAGGACATAAACAAACGTCTCAATGTGATGAACATATATGGATATTGCAATGTGATGAACATATCCTTGTTGTCGCAATGTGACAAACATAAATGGACGTTTCAATGTGACGAAGATAGCCCTCTTCTTGTAATGTGACAAACATATCCTTCCATTGCAATGTGATGGCCATATTCTGACACATTGTGAAAGACATCTTCAAACATTGCAATGGGATGAACACATCCCATTATCGCAATGTCATGTACACAACCCAATGTCACAATCTAACAAACATAGACCACCATTGCAATGAGATGAGCATTTCCTGATGTCGCTATGCAACGAACATAGCCCATTGTCGGGCTGTGATAAACCTATTCCAACACGATAATGTGACAAACAAAAAAACCCTTCATCGTAATTTTATTACTACAGCCTTAGGATGTCATGTGACGTCATAATGTGATGAATAAAACATGATCAACATTTCAATGTATTAGTTCCATAGTAAATTTTGGTTTAACATAATCAACATTTCAATGTAGTAGTTCCATAGTAAATTTTGGTTTAACATAATCAACATATCCCATCGTAATCAGATCCATATGGTCAACAAAGGTCACCCATGGGAAAGGTCAACCATAATAAACAAAACCAACCATAGTCAACCATGGTCATGGTCAACCACAATGAACCATGGTGAAGGACAATCACGATCAACCATAGTCTCAATGACTAACATATACGAACGTTTCAATGTGAAGAATATACACACACATTGCAATGTGACGAACATTTCCATGTCATCACAATGTGATGAACATAAATAGACGTTCCAATGTGATGAGCATAGCCCTGTCATCGTAATGTGACAAACATATCCTTGTGTTGCAATGTGATGCTTATATTTTGACGTCACATTGTGAAATACATTTCCAAATGTTGTAATGGGATGAACACATCCCATTGTCACAATGTGATGTACACAACCCAATGTCGCAATGTGAAAAACATAGACCAACATTTCAATGAGATGAACATTTCTCGAAGTTGTTATGCGAAGAACATAACCCACTCTCAGACCGTGACAAACCTCTTCCAACACCATAATGTGACAAACAAAAACCCTTCATTGTAATTTGATTACTATAACCTTATGATGCCATGTGATGTCACAATGTGATGAATAAAACATGATAAACATTGCCATGTAGTACTGCCATAGTAAAAGTTGGTTAAACATAATCAACATATCCCTCATTGATCAAATCCACATGGTCAACGATAGTCAACCATGGTCATGGTCAACTACATTCAACCATGGTGAAGGACAACCACGATCAACAATAGTGAACCTTTCCTTCCCAAAGTCAACCAAGGTCTACCTATTTATTAATGTATTATTAATGTATTATCTACCTTAATAATATATTTATTAATGTATTAATACTTCAATATTGTATGTATCAATGTGTTATTACTTTAATAATGTATTATTCATATATTAATAATTTAATATGTCACATTATAAATTAATGTATTACTTTACCATATCAATACTATATTAATGTTTTAATTATGTATTTATTAATGGATTTAATGTATTTTATTATTATTAATGTAATAATGTAATAATGTATTATGAATATGTTACTTTATTAGTGTATTAATACTTTAACAATGTATTAATTAATATTGTGTAAACTATTAATCAATTTATATATTACATTACTCTAATAATGTATTAATAATTTAGTATTGTTTTTATTAAAATTGTATCAATGTATTAATTAAATAAATTAATATATTACAGTATACATTAATGTATTAATGTCATTCATACATTAATTAAATACATTAAATTCAATGTATTACTAATTTATTAATGTATTACTTTAATAATGTATTTATTGATGTATTTAATATATTATTAAGGTATTACTTTATTAGTGTATTAATATTTTAGCAATAAAGTATTAATATTTAATTTGATATTAAAAATTATTTGTATTGATGTATTTAATGAATTATTAATGTATAACTTTATTAGTGTATCAATACTTTAACAGTGCATTAATTAATAATGATGTATTAATTTATTGATACATTAATAGACCATTAGTTTATATACATTAATACATTATTATTATATATTATAATTAATTAATACTTTAATTATGTATTAATACTTTTAATTAATTAATACATTAATAGTCTTCCACAAGGCGTGTCGGTCGTCAACTAGCAACAACCACTTTATAAAAGTGATTGATATACGTCGATCGGCGCCATTTTTGACCTTTCCAAACTAATGGCGTTGATCGGTGTATATCAACCATTTTTATAAATATTCTACAAATACCTACTTCTTTGCATGATTCATGCTCATCTACATCCATGCCATAATTTATAAATTATGTCAAATATCTTCCTTCCGCAGTAGTGTACCTTGACAACATCATCGCTACGGGAACTTTCAAACTACAACCCACACTCTAACTGTGTGTATTGTGTAATGGAGCCAATTTACGAAATTGTTCAAAGTGTAATTGACTTGTATTTTTTAATGTTATGTACAAACGTGACAACATCTCCCCATACTAAGTTGTAGAGTACCTCTGGATATTTTTTATCTTATATCAGAAACCTTCTTGGTAACCCCTTCATGTAGTATTTTGTTTAGCATTTCCATTAAGTTAAGTGAATAACACATTAAAAAATATTTTAATTGACTCCATGAACCCAATCATACCTAAACAAATGTGAAATGAATTTCAAGAACACACCCTAATTATAAGAACGCATGCACATTCTAAAGGGTGTGCATGTTCCAAAGAACATTTATGTTCCTATAATGCACATGCATTGTTATGAGTACAAGTTCATATTATTATTTCCCCCTTTCCCAATGCCCATTGTATTGTAGAATATATCCCTTATGACTAGTGCCTATGATAGCTTTCTTCATGGCCATTAATCCCATCAAGCTTTATTTAGGGCCTAAGGCTCTTGTTTTCCTCCCTTTGCCATGGTAGGGGTCATGAGATCCATTCTTATTGTGAAAATCATACTAAGGGTGTCCATATTCACAGTCATAGGCATTTTTGATGGTCATTGAGCATAATAAATCTTTGATTAGGGCATGATGTCCTTGTTTTTATCCTTCGGCCATATTACACGCCCTACTCACATATGTATTGTGGAAAAACTTGTAACGACACTCATATCCCACCCGAAGGCCAAATATCCCTTTGAAATGATCGATGTGGTTGTTTGAGTCCTATTTCATATCCCTTAAGCCCAAGAAGATTTGTTTTGGTTCTAAGTTCATTTTTTTCCTCCCCTAGCCATGCTATAGACCATAAAACCAATTTTTATTATGCAAAAGACACTAATGGCACCAAATATCCCCCACAAAGACCAAATATTCCCTATAGAGTTCTTATTTGGTTGTTTGAGGAGTGCAACATGAAGCTTGATCATGAGAAGATTCAAATAGGGTTGTATCACCTTATGTTCCTTCCCTAACCATGTTCAATGCCCCAAGTGCATTACATGATGCACCAAAACCCCCTAATGGAAATTAGCCACAACTTAGAGGCCTCAAGACCCAAATGTCATGCTAGAAACATGTGATTGGTAGCCATATCCTACTCAGAGGATAGAGATCCCTCAGAAAGTATTTGTGTCATGGTTTGAGGCCTTTTCCATATCCATCGAGCTCGAGAATATTTTTTTAGGTCCTAAGGCCCTTTTTTTCTCCCTCGTCTGTGATAGGGGTCTTGAGACCCATTCTCATTATGAAAAACATACTAATGGTGCCCATATTCCTAGTAGGAGGCCAATCTTAAACCATTAGGAGGTCAGTTGTGGTGGTTTAAGGCATGAATGAGGGTATTGTTCACTTCCAAATGGGGTATTGATGACATCAAGAGGATTTGAGTAATAGGTATGTGTACTGGGGTCCTTTACATGTCAAGGGAGGAAATTTGGGCCTTAGAATATAAATGAAGCTTCTAGGTATCAAGGGCCAATAATAACACCTTGAACCACAAAATATGACCTCCCGTTGACATCCTTGGCCTATGACTAGGGATATAAATGACCTTAGGAGGCTTTCAACACTAGGTATTACTCTTCATGCCTTGGACATGGTTTGGGGAGGAATCCTAGGAATTAGGTCATAAAGGAAGCTTCTAAGCATATAAGGTGAATAATAATGACTCAAACTACAACATAGGACATCCTGAGGGCATCCTTGTGTTCTAGTAGTGATTTGGGCATCATTATAATATTTTGAGTACTAGTTATGGGTATTGATCCCTTTGACATGGTCATGGGAGGAAACATGATGATTAGAACCTAAAGTAATCTTTTGGAAAAATAGGGCTATGAAAAACACCATGAACTACCATATAAGACATATCAAGGTTATCCTTGCCTCCAAGTATGGATATGGGTGCCATTAGGAGATTTTTGATACTAGGTACATTAGTCTTTGGGCCACAGACATGGTTGAAGGTGTTGATGCTTGAAATCGAAAATAAGCAAGAACATTGAAAGAACATGTGTAGGGATATCAAGGGGGGAATTGGGATGGTAGAATCGATTGTTTTAAGTCATAAACTCACTAAAACTATGCAATCAGGTTGAAACATTAAGCTATTTAGTGGAGTCATTCCCCTTAAGGGTACTAGTTTTCTAATTAATGTGAATGATTTATTATAACGGACGAGCCTTAAGTTAGATGTAAATTCACTAATAAAGTGTGTTGTTAGTAGTTGTCTTAAGTCTATCTATTATACAATTTAATTTTGAATGCAATGAGTGCATGAAAAGTTAAAGAAGTTATTAATAATCACACTAAAGATGAAAACAATTTACAACTAAAGGAATATAAACAATAGAAATCATTAAACAAATTATGTATGTTAATTGAAATAGAAAGAATGACTAGGATAGGACCCAAAACTACCAAGTTACATACGTGATGTTGTTCCAACTACATGAAAATGTAACACCCATAATACATGTAAATCAAGGTCATAAAAAATTGTAGTATAAGGAAGATACTAGTTATAAAATATAGGTTGTATATTTAATATTAGGTAGAAAATCAATGTTGTATGCACTTTCAAATTATTAGAATTTTGAGGAAACAAATTAGCTTCAAAACAAAAAATATATACTATCAAAATCAACTTTAAAAGAACCAATGACATTTTAGAGGATGGCATCATCCCTTATGATTGAGTTGGCATTACTTGAGTTAAATATGTTTATTTGTCACATTATAAATGGTGGATGACAACCCAAGTTTTCTAGTTTCATCATCAATAAAACTAACATAATAATGAGAGCCACTAAGAGATGATACCTGAGTTGGTCCCCATACATTTGTATTCACGAGATCTATCCTTTTACTCTTCTTTTCTTTTCCAACTCTGAGAAATGTGACTCTCTTATGTTTTCCATAAACACAATTCTCACAGAAGTCTAAATCAATTTGTTTAAAATTTGGAAAAAAAAAGCTTTTGTGAAGTATTTGCATCCCCTTCTCACTCATGTGTCCAAGCCTATGATGCCACAGTGTTGTATCCACTCCTGTAGAAGCTAAAGAGATAGAAGATTCAATATTACCAGTACACAAATAAAATGTACCTGCCTTCTCTCCTTTTGCTATCACCAATGATCCTTTGGTAACCTTCCACACCTTATCTGTAAATATGGATATACAAACTTCACTTGCCAACTGCCTTATTGAAATTAGAATTTTCCTTAGATATGGAACATGCCTTACCTCTTTCAACAACCATTGGTTTCCATTTCTTTGATTTATTTTTACCTTTCGCAATCCAACAATTTTGCATGGTGCATCATCACCCAAATGAACCTATCCAAAATCACCTTGAACATAATATAGAAAATGTTTCCTATGGGGTGTGGCATGAAATGAATCCCCTGAATCTACCACCCAAGACTCAGAAATATTATCTACGGAAAGAATCAAAGCATCTTGTAACACATCACCTGTTACATTTGCTTCTTGATTTTTCTCCTACTGTCCATCTCTTTGTTTATTTGGAGATCTGCAGTCTTTCTTTAGATGTCCTTTCTTCCCACAATTACAACACTCTATATTTCCAAGTCTATATTTGGATCTTCTCTTCCTACAATTCATGTGTTTCCATGAGCCCTTTCCTCTATCCTTTTGTCTTCCCCTGTTCTCCATGTTCAATGCATTACCTGATGTCTCACTTGTGCTTTCCCTCTGCATTTCCTCAGTAAGGATAACACCAACAACATAATCAAATTTTAAAGTATTTGAACCAAAGACAGAGTTACTTGCAACCATGACCAAGCCATTCCAGCTTTCTGGAAATGAGCACAAGATTAGAAGATCCTCGACCTCATCATCAAATTCCACATTTACAGAACTTGGTTGATTAGTAACCATATTAAATTCATTTAAATGATCTGCAATAGGCCCACCTTCTAACATATTCATATTAAATAATCTCTTCATTACAAATACCTTATTGGATGTTGAGGGTTTTTCATACAATTTACCAACACATCTATCAGATCCTTCGTTGTCTTTTCTTTCAAAATATTGAAAGCCATCGATGCTGTCAAGCCTAGCCATATCATTCCTAGAGCCTTTCTGTCAAGAATCTCCCATTCTTTGTCCTTCATAGCCGTCAGCTTCTTTTCTATTCCACCCAATGGTAGGAATAGATCCTTCTTATATAAATAATCTTCCATCTGCATCTTCCATAACTAGTAGTTTTGGTCGTTAAATTTCTCGACCCTAAACTTTCCATATTTCGCCATTGCTCCAACTTGAACCAGGAACCCTCTTTTCCCATGACTTACCTTTCGATCTGATACTAGTTGTTAGAAAAATAGGATCGTAGAGCAATAAAATAAAACAAATGTGGAAATAAAAAAAAGTAGATACACAATACAATAGAGATATAGATATATGTGGTTAACCCAGTGTGGGCTACGTCCACCAAAGAAATTGGTAGGTCCTTCCTTTATTATTATCCATCAAATGAAGGGATACAACCTACATCACACCTATTGTAACTTCCTCTTCTTTCTCTCACTGTCTCCTCTCTCATAATACAATATTCATAATGATGCATAGCCACAATACATTTCCATCATAAAAGAGGGTTTCCTTCTAGGGAAAAAAAACCCTAACATAACTTCTATCGTCAAATCTGTGACCTTATAATGAACGATCCAGATTTACAATGAAATTACAATATACATTTAAAAGGAAAATTTTCCTTCAGGGGCTTCGCCCCAAGACCCCACAGGGGGGTAACCCCCTCTGCACTCCCCCACATGGATGAGTGTACATTATTCTGGGGTGTAAAGTCTTCATGGGGTATAAAAATGGCTAAAAATAAAGAAATATAAATCAGGAAGATAATCAGGCTCCACAACCAACAGGTTAGACATTGGAGGAGGAGATCCAAACCCATCATAGTCCAAACAACCATGAATGGAAGCTTGTAGCCTTGAGAAAAAGCCAAGAAAATATGGAAAACTATGTTGAAACTTGAGACATAGTTTGTACCTTCTATGCACACATTGAATAGCACAAGAGTGAGAAATTCTTGAGGTCATGAATAGCAGAGAAGGAAATTCTCTTTTTGTTGTGTGGGGAAAGTATGTGGGTGCCATAGGAATATTCTTTCATCAAGAAATATATAGAGGAAAACATTGATTAGAGTCCAAATTTTAGATTTAACTATCTTTGATTTTCCCTGGTGGTATCATACCCTGGATAAGGGTTGGAGTCTGTTGTGGATTTGGCTACGGTGGGTTGGAAACAATTCCCTCAGGTGGTTATCAATTTGCAATTGGAATAGATAAGTTACCTCTTCCTGTGCATCTAGATTTTAAGCTTTATTCTAGTTTAATGTTGGGTTTATTTCTATAAAAAATTATCTCTTCTCTGTGTATAATACTAAGATGATGGAATTTAAATGATCAACATAGAGATTTCCTATAGAATATTGTATTATAGCCATTTTTTATATCTGGGAATTGTCGTACGAGACCTAGTTGTTGTTATGTTATTATACCATCATTTTAAATTAAGTCAGATGTTCCATTCAGTGATGATGGTTGTAGAATGTGTGGAATTCATGTTACTGTGAGTACAATATATTTCAAGTTGAATACCATACTAATCAATTTCAGTAGCCTTGGTTAAGTAGTAATGCACATTGATGCCATTAGGTCTCGTCCATTCTCTTAGTACCTCTATACAGCTAATGTTTTGTGCCCACTAATTGGTAATTTTATTGTTATTTGTTTGGATGATATTCTAGTTTATAGAAGAACTTAGGAGTAACATTTATTCATTTCCAAGTTTTATTTGAGAAAGTGCAATACCAACATTTTTTTTATGAATTTGGAGGAGAGTATATTTTTCTCAACACAAGTCAACATTACGTAGGCATGAGATATCATAAAATGGGTTGGAAAAATATTGAAGTATAGGGAAGATAATTATGGAGTGATAAACCCCATACAATGTTGTGGTAGATCAAAGATTCCTTGTAGTTGTGAAATTTTATAGAAAGTTAACTGAAACCTTAGAAAAATTGCATCACTTTCCATGCATTTGATGATAACAAATAATGTGTTTATATCATCAAAGACAGAAAATGACAATTTCCAAACTCTCAAGAGATGTGTATTTGAAGATTTAGTTTTGTCCCTTCCAGATTTTTCACAAAGAGGTTGAGTGTGATATCTCAGGTTTGTCTCTTAGGGTGATACTAAGTCAAGCAAGGCATGTGGTAGCTTATCATAATTATACATTTAACAAAGCAACAAAGGTATATTTCACTTATACAATTATATAATCTTTACATCATTGGAGGCATTATCTGGTGCCTAGTGAGTGAAAATTGTGCATGTAGATCATCAATCTCTAAATTATATGAAAAAATGCAAACAAAAGACAAGTTATCTTTGGATTGTGTGAAACAACTAATTTTCTTGTGAAACCTCATTTTTTTTTAATCAAGCACAAGATGGGAAAGTTTAATGTTTTTGAGAATGATCCAAGCTTTCATGATTGTTTCAAGGAAACAAAAACCTTCTTAGACTATATGGCACAGGAAGATAACATTTGTTTGAAGAAAAGAAATACCTACCTTTGATTATATGGCTCATGAAAAAAAATTATTTTGTGTGAAGCAATTTTGTATTCTTAAGTGCTCCATTAGGGATAACCATAATATCCAACTTTTGGAGGAGCATTGTTTATTACCAATCATGGCTAAATAGGTTGCTAAATATGCATATGGTTGTCATTTACCAATTTTTCAAGTGAGAAAAATAAAATATATCGATCCTCATTAGTGGCAGCTAACCAATACAAGTTGTAACATATAATAATAAATTTAGGGTATCAAAATAAGAATGTTCAAATGTGAAGCCAATAGGGTTATATACATATGAATTTTACCTTTCTCTTTTCTCAGTAATTTTCTCTTTATAAACTAACAATATGGAACTTGGATGTTATATATTCAAATGCTAGTTACCTTTTCACATCCAAAAGTGTGGTACATGAGCACTTGATAATAAATTCATAGCTGTTTGACACATTTTGTTGAGAAGTTTACTCATTGTCTGTCTATCTGCTATTTTGTTTGTATATGCTCATTATTGTAAATTGGATCTTACATCCAGAACAAGTTTTACTTGTATTTATTAAATCTAATGAAGTACATTTTAAAGAGGGCCCAACTTCAATCCATATGCATATTGGACATACAACCCTTTTTTTTGAAACATCAACAATATTTCTAGTTAATACCAACAATACCAAATTTTAGAAAGGGGGATTGAATTAATGTAACATGTGTTATCCATGAGGTGAGTCTTTCATAGAATCAAAAACCATGTATAGTGTGAAATTTTCTAGTATTGGTGCTTTATATGAGGAAGGATTGATATCCTTTTTATCACTTGTATCATAAGATAAACCTCTCATCTTTCAAATAATTTAGAATCTATACATAAATTCTCCTAGTTATGTTTTTGTTGAAATGTGAAAGTATTTCCATCATAACCAAAGCATAGATTTGGTTTCTTGTTGAAAAGGTGTTCAATTTTTGTAACTTTACTTGGTCTTTCTATCCCTTTCATCTATCTTGGATATCTTACTTCCATACAGGGGATACCATATATTCTTTGTTTTGTTTACTGAAATATTTCAATCCATGATTTATAGAGAGGCTCTACTCTCCTTCAACTAAGTTGTGTTGTTCTTTGTTGTTCTTTGAGTTTTGTAAAATATTGTCTACATATGAAACAAATTTGGGTGATATCTAACTCTCCACTGAAAGTAAGGCACATTTGCATACCAAAGTTTTGAAAGGAATATTGTTCTTTCTTAGAAGGAAAATGTGTATGCAACTAAATTTTTATAACTCATGTTTTATTAGTTCCAACATGTGAACTTTGGTTATACATATAACATCCTAGATTGTTTTATTTATTGGACAATCCAGAAGGCACAGTTCAGTTACACACACACACACACACACATTAGTGATAATGGTGGATATATATGGTTTAAGAAGTATTTTATTTATATTATTAATATGGGTAATTTTCATGTGGTATCAGAGCTAGGTTACAACACTCGAGGCTATATGGGCTCAAAATTTGAAATTTTTTTAAGATGTCTGAAAAACTAACATTTTTTTCTTTGTTATCTAACATGGTTTTTTTTTCATAAATAAATAAAAAGAGTAGAGTACGCACATCATGGAGGATACACCACACATTCTAAACACCAAAACTCATGAGAGGAGAGAGACTCCTCCAAACATGGTAGAGACTATTAGAAGTATGAAAGAAGATAATGAGAAACTTATCAAAACTCAAGAAGAATAGAGGGAATTGAATTTCGTTCTATTGCAAAGCTTGACTGAGATTCAAAAAAACATGCAACAGGGTCAGATATTAAGTAACACGGGTAATATTCCTTTGAAGAAGAGGTCACTAAGAAACAAAAATTAGACCTCCAGTGATGATACTAATATAACAAAAGATTCTTCAAGTAAGAATATAGATACTTATGATGAATCCTTTAGTAATGGGCCCAAACCTTCTTCTAGGCAGAAGAAGAAGAAGAAAATTTCCAAAGACTACTTACATGGGGAGTTTCAAAAAATAAAGCCACCTACCTTTTATAGTGAGGCAAAGTCTGGCGACGAATATGAGGCATGGATTCTTGGTATGAGAAAGTATTTTTAGGTGCATGATTACTCTGGAAACATGAAATATAGAGTGTTTATTTACAACTTGAATGAAAGGGCATATATTGGGTGGGGGGATATCAAGAATGTAAAGAAGCTCAATGATAAGAAAACCACTTGGAAACTATTTAAAAAGTACTTCCATCAGAAGTGTTTATTAGAGAGGTATTATGATGGAAAAATAAAGGAATATCATGAAGTAAAATTTGGTCAATTAACTATGGATGACTATACAAGCAAATTCTTGGAATTGCTAAGGTATGTTCCATATATCAAAGATGAAAAAATGAAGATTCAATCTTTCCTTAGTGGATTTCCTCAATCCTATCAAGAGAATATTGAGTTTGATGATCCTAATACTCTTAATGATACAATAAGAAAGGTTAAGTATTGTTATGAGCAAAGCAATAACAAACCAAAATTCAACAAGAGTGGAAGGAAAAGAAAAAGGAAAATTTTAAGCAAAGGAAGAAAGGATTTAAGCCTTTATAGTTTAAGAATCAATCCAAAATTTTTAAACAAAATCATCCAGCACAAAGCATCTTTCAACAAAATTTTCCATCTCAAAGTGGAAACAAACCAGTAGAGTCAGTAGCAGGAAATCCTTTGGAGCCTTGGAAAGAACCTCTCAAGTGTTGGGGACACGGAGAAGAGAATATGCTCATGGACTGTCCTCATAGGAAAGAAACTAAGAAGACTACCTACACTATACAAGAAGCTACAATATTGAATGATGTAGAAAATACTATTCCAAAATAAATGTTGCATTAGAGGATCGACAGGAAGACCACCAGACATCAGTGGTGGAAGTTGATGGTAAGATTGCTAGGAAAGCTACTTTTATTCTAATTGATCTTGTATTTAGTCATAGCTACATTTCACCTAAGATTGTTGATACATGTATCCTTTAGAAAAACAAACACAAGAAATCTTGGTTAGTTTAGTTGGATACATGAGTAAAAATAAAGGGTAGTGAATTGATAGAATATTGTTGAGTAGAAATGAATGGACTACTCACAAGGGTGAATTTGAATATTTTACCTTTGGGTTCATATGATGCCTTAATTGGCATGGACTGGATGACAACACATAAAGTAAAGTTGGACTTATACAATAAGACCTTTGAATGCATATATGATGAAGGGAATCCAATATTAGTGAAAGGAACTTCAAGAAACATTTTTATCAGATAGATTTCAGCCTTATAGTTAAAAAGGAGTGTCAGAAAAGGTTTCAAGTTATATGTAGCTCGTGTATTAGAGTAAGAAAAAAAAAAGAGTCAAATATTGAATATTATTCAATACTTCAGGAGTTTAAGGATGTCTTTACAAAAGATATACTAGGTCTACCTCCTAAAAGAGATATTGATTTCTCAATTGATCTCATGCCTAGTTTTGCACCTATATCAAGAGCTCTGTATAGAATGAGTACACCTAAACTGATGGAATTGAAGATACAAATATGGGACTTGTTAGAAAAAGGATATATCATACCAAGTGTGTCTCCTTGGGGAGAAATTGTATTGTTTGTGAAGAAAAAAGATGGTAATCTTCGACTATGTATCAACTGTAGGTAATTGAAGAAAGTGAAAGTGAAAAACAAGTAACCTTTTCCCCAAATTGATTATCTATTCAATCAGGTACACAGAGAAAAAGTGTTTTCTAAGATTGACTTGAGATCAAGGTATCATTAAGTCAAAATTAAAGATGAGGATATTCACAATCTATCTTTCAGAACAAGGTACGGTCATTATGAGTTCACAATGGTACAATTTGGACTTACCAATGCGGCAATTACCTTCATATGTCTCATGAAGAGTGTTTTCAAAAAATATCTAGATAAGTTTGTATTGGTCTTTATCAATGACATCCTTAGCTACTCTAAATTAGAAGAAGAACATGAGGATCATATCCAATTGGTGTTCCAGAAATTAAGAGAACATCAATTGTATTCCAATTTCAGTAAATGTCATTTCTATCAGAGGAAGATACAATATTTGGGACATGTCATATCAAAACAGGGAATATCAGTTGATCAAGAAAAGAGCAAGGCCATTATGAACTAGCCACTCCAAAGAATGTGATTGATATAAGGTCATTTATGGGACTTGAAGGATACTACAGAAGATTCATAGAGAGGTTTTCAAAAATTGGCCATCCCATAACATCTTTGCAAAAGAAAGGAGCAAAGTTTGTGTGGTCTACTAAATGGGAAGAAAGCTATAAAAAGTTGAAGCATCTTCTAACCAGTGCACTGTTACTAAATATTTTTGACCCAACCAAAGACTTCACAGTGTGTACAAATGCATGTAAATAAGGGTTGGGTGGAGTTCGTATGCAATATAATCATGTGGTAAGTTGTGAATCCAAGAAATTGAAGGAGAATGAAAGGAATTGTGTTTCCCATGACCTGTAATGTGCAGCCATAATACATTCATTGAATATGTGGTGACACTACTTGATGGATAGAAAAATTGTTTTGTTGATAGACCATAGTGGATTAAAGTATCGTTTCGATCATACTCACTTTAATGCTAGAAAAGCAGACCATAGTGGATTAAAGTAACTTTTATATCAGCCTCACTTGAATGCTAGAAAAGAAACATGGTTAGCATTCATTAGCAAGTATAATTTCAATCAGACACATAAAGGGTAAAGAGAACAAGGTATCAAATGAAATTATCAAAAGTATGCAGGACATACACTTGGAAGCTATCATTACTTGTGAATATAATCTAAATTCTAGGATAAAAGAATCCATGGGTAAGGATGAGTACTTTTTCCAAGTAAAGAGGCCTACAGTAAGAGCCACCAAACCAAAATTTTTATGGTTATTAGATAAGTAAGGAATGAATGATGATCTATAAGGATAGATTGTACATTCTTGATGCATAGGATTTAAAGAGACTTATATTTGATG
>JASDQU010243834.1:71439-91672 GCA_032191745.1 Picea mariana
TAAGATATCTGAATTTACTAGATACTGGTTTATTACAATTACCGGACAACTTGGAAATACTAGACCATTTAGAACAACTAAAAATAGGGAGCCCAGCGTTAACAGAGTTACCACATTCTCTGGCCAATTTGAGGGGTTTAACAGAGTTGATTCTGTATGACTGCTCAGGTCTACTACGCATCTTACCAGAAGAAATTGAAGCACCCAATATCAAAATTTTGGCCATTTACGGAAGTCCAATAGTCAACTTTATTTTCCAGGATCCAGGGAGCGGGGATGTTGAAGACTTACATTTGAAAGTTGGCATGAGTGTTTTAAGAGATTTCACTTTGAACTGCACATACATATCCGAGATATGCAATCCCGAAGGTGTTTTATCCAGGCTCGAAACTATTGATCTTTCAAAAAATAGTCTGTTAATGAAGGTGAATGCCTTACCATCAGCACTAGTAAAACTAGACCTGTCATTCTGCCCGAAATTGAAGACATTAACAACTCTGTCAAATCTAGCAAACCTTAAACTCCTCGACGTACGCAATTGTTTTGAACTGGACACCCTGAATGTCGGTGGTCTGATTTCGCTACAAGAGATTGAAGCGAAGGAATGTTGGAAGCTAAAAAGGATAGAAGGATTGAGTCAGTGTGGACGTTTGAATTGTCTCAATGACATCTGCGAATTTTTGGTGAGTGTATCTATCTGTCCATTGTCCCGAATATTACTTTGATACTATCTATGTGATAATTAAAAAACCTGGAACTACTGGTCTGTGGCGGTGCATGGGCGTTAGTGTAAGGTTATTTATTCAATGCAACTCCTGGGTTTATAGCAATTTGAATTTAAAAGAAGTACATCATAGTTGTTCTGCTAAGTTAAAATTGGAAGTTCTGTGCAGACATCGCCTTGTCATGAAAAGTTATCAACTGCAAGCATTTCTGGACTAGCGGATGTCAGCACGGTGGGTGTTTAAGTTTTCTCAGGAGGCACAGTATATTTTGGATTTGAGATGAGTGAAGTGAAATGAATTTATGAAACTTGTGCAGATGTTGGATGAGGAAGAAGTGCGTTGTATTTTGGGGAGGTTTAAGACCAAAATGGTGGATATGCTGTGTGCTACAACCACATCCGAGTTTCATGTAAAGTTAGAAAATCTCCATTCACTAAGTGGTATATTGCTATGCTTTATAACCGATGTTGTCAGAGATTGCTTTGGTGTAACATTAGAAGCGGGTAATTGTAATTACGGTGGCCCTGATCCCGCGTACATAAGCTTCCTTTCCAATGGTGAAAGAAGGCTGCATATATTTTTATGGACAAAGGACTCTTTTGGAGATTACAAAGAGCATAGTGATATCGATGTATATGGCCATTGCGGAGAGGGTATAGAATGTGGACTGATAGTGATGGTCGATGAAGGGGAGGACGTTTTGGAAGTTTGCAAAGAGATCATAACTGCATTTGCATAAAATGTTTATACCATCTTCTTGTTTTAAAAACAGATAATCTATGTTGGTTTTCATGTGTTACAATTGTTGAGGTGTGATGCAATGGATTAAGGGGAAGAATAAAGCATGTATTTTGCTTAAATCGGATAATGTTAGTTTTTTAAATTGTAGTTTTAAAATTGTTGATTTTCGTAAAATGGGTTGGGTTGGTTTTTAAGCAAAGTCAATTTTTTTTTATATATCACAAAATTGTTTACAGGATTAAGTGATGTAGCATGCAATTTTTTAGGAGGAAATATATGTTTTTAACTATTATGAATTTTGTCTTATTAGAGATCCCAAACATTGACTACTCAAAAATGAACATTATGGATTTTCCAAGAAATCTCAATAACAACTCCCATTACATAAATCTCAAAACCCTATTTATAAAAAATGTAAAATTTAATATTAAGAATATATAAATTTTATTTATGGAAAATTTAATATATAAATTTTAAAATTAAAGTTTTTTAATAATGATTTTTAATTTTTTAGCAAAAGATAATGTATATGTTTATATAGTATTAACAATGAATATACACTGCAGAGGTGGAGGCAGGTAATCCTACCTAGAAGAATCAGAACAAGCATAGATCCAGACATCCTCAGATGGGGGCACACACCCCAAGGAAAATTCACCCTCAAAGAAGGGTACACCCTACAGGAAAAGTGTTACACGTGATTTTGGTCACTCTGATGATGTCTTCACGGTGATTGAGTTCAGGCCCTCAAACAAACTTTTTCCTGAGAAAATGATTGTTGTCTTCCTCCAAAAAACACAATTTTAAGGTGAGTTCGCAGGCTGCACATAGTGCAGGGTGCGAACCTCTTGAAGTTCGCAGGTTGCTCCATACTCAGCCGGCGAGGAGTTCGCATGTTGTCATACTTGAAGGGTGCGAACTTGTTTTTAAACTAAAAATGAAAGAAGTTACGAAGGTTCTAGAGAGAGATCTTCTAGAAAATGAGTTGGTGTTCGCATGGTTGGCATCCCACTAGTTTCTCAGATTTAGTGGGATCATCCTTATCACTTTAACCATCTCTCCTTCTCCTATATATTGAGGAGTTTCTCATGGAAAAGGTTAAGCAAGATTGAGCAAAGAATTGATGAGAAGATAAGTCTAGAATTGTGTGAGAAGTCCTGCATATATCGATGCTTGAGGCCTTCATTTGTCCATCAAGCCCAAGTAGATTTTCTTCATACAATTTAGCAAGTGTGTGTGTTGGAGCAAGGAACCACTGAAAGGAAGCTTACGACATCAAGGCTATCGGTTGTATTCTTTACTTTCATTTAATATAATAGAGTGGCATGTCCCTTTCCCATAAAATCGCTATCATTTTATTACATGACTCCTTGATCACATGTCTAGGTTTTCATTGAACGTATTATTATTGTTGCCATCACCTTGGTCATTTCTTATTGTCGCAGATCTGATGTTACAAGGCCATTGAAGCAGAGCAGGGACAACAAAGACTCAAGGAAGCGATATCTTAAGGTAAGTCTTCTATTCCTTCCTTGATAGTATATTCAATGATTATAACCTAGGGAAAGTGTCACGTCCTGTCTCGTTTTGTTCTAGATCTAGGTGGATCTAGGGAGATTAGTTAGTGTCTGCACCTACCAATGTATCCTTAAAAAAAATTGGCGACTCCATTGGGGATACCCCATTTTATGGTTTTTTGTTGGCCATTTGCTCTTAACCTATCTTTTCCATCTCCAACCAGTCTCTAAGTCTCTGGGAGATCCATACAGACTCTCTGGACCTAGAAGTTCACTTAAATTCTTTATCTTTTTTTCCAAACTTTATTGATTACAGACAAGTTCGCACTGTACCTGCTTTCAACCTGCAAACTTCATTGATGTTCGCACTCCACTGTGCAAACCAGTGCGAGAAGTTCACACCCTACCTATGTCCAGCCTGCGAATTCTCATGATATTCGCACTGTACCTTATACCTAGGCTGTGAACCCACTTGAAATTTTTGATTTGGAATTAGGCCTGCTTGTCTTATTGATGCCCAACTCTGTCTGATTACCTGGGAAGAACTTCTTAGCCCATTATTTGACTGTTTGTTGTTTTTAAAACTTGTCATAGATCAGTTTTCAGAGATCAGAAACTATCTTCTTTATTTTTGTTCCAAACTTCTACTATTTGACCTTTTCTTCAACAAGGGTATAATCTCCGATTCTGAGATCTGAGTGCTTGTTTGATTGAGAGTCAACCAAAGTTTTGGATTGATTGTGTGTTTGGATTGTTTGCAAATTAGAAAGTCTTATGTTTACTTGCATTTGACAAACTACTTTTTTGTCATTTTTATTTTTATTTACATTGAAAGCTTGATTTGAGTGTGTGTTGAGTGTATCGATCTTCATTGATTACCTGTGCTTCTCCCTTACATCCCTATTTTGGTTTGTGAAAGAGAAATCAAGGCCTTTCATTATTGAGTAATCATTCATAAGAAGATTTTGCATTCAATTTTTTTTTTTAAAGAAAGAGAAAATTGAAAAAAGTTTCATTGTTATGGTTGTTTGCAATTTCGTTCAAGAAAAACATTTTTGTAGCTTCTATTATTCCAGAGAAACACTTTCTCCCTGTTGTAGATAGAGTTCATCGAAAAGAAATTTGCATTCTTCATCTCTATTTGCATTCTTTTGGGTCAAGGTCTTAACAACATTGGTTTCATTTCCATTTTTCCCTTGCGTAAACAACAACCCATAAAATACTGCGTAATCATAAAATTTTGCTTAGTAACTTTTATTTTCTAGGATCTTTCACACCAACATTAGCCAGGCTAGCACTTTGGAATAGGTTGTGAGACACACTCTCCAAAGCACAAAACACAAAACAATATCTTGCGATAGGGAGTGTTGAAATCCATTTGCAACATTTTGTCCTGGGAAGCCCTTCTCACACAAGGGTCAATCACGAGGTCGCATTGAGACTGGCAGAGTTACTCACCCTGCTTTGTTGGTCTCGGTGTGGAGATTGCACGTATTACGGGGGTCACTTGAAGGTATACCCACAATGATGAGTGGAAGCCTCTCAGGTTGATTTCGGGCTAGATACCCTGCCCTTGCATGTGGATTGGACTGTCGACTGTCCCCCCAGGCATCACTGTTGTTTGTGGTAACTTTAGTGGCCTATCTTCTTAGGGACTTACACAAGGTGACTGTGAAGGGGCAAGTCTTCACGGTACCTGGAATCGACGTTGGCCAAACTCACTCGGGCTCCTTGGAGGGTAAATCGATAATTACTGCGTGGAAGCTTGCACCAAGGCATAAGTCCATTAAGCAGGTCGTCAACGTAACTTTTCCACCCTAGCCCAACTCCTTCTTGTCTTGATTTCGCAACGTTGGATTTCATCACCAACTAGTGATCTCGAAATAAGAAGATTTTGTTTGCTTGGTTAATTTCCTAGATTATTTTAGCGTGTGCTATTTGTTTCCATAGTTGGCCATAGAATTAATTTGATCAGATATTTAACTCAACCAACATTGACCCTCCATGTCGCTCACATAGAATGCAAGGACTACCCCCAACAGATCTGGAACGTTCCCAACCCTTGCCTACCAACCCACCGGAGGGCTCCCCTCAACAGAGTGAAGTCCAAGACATTTCCACTCCACGAGTGGAAAGAACTGATTCCGTAGACCAATTTCGAGTGTCAGATTCTCTAGAGTCTCTGCGACTTCCCCCCAGGTCCACAAGGCGTATTCTCTGGGTAGATTCATCGGGAGACCTTGTTGTACAATCTTCTAGAACAACAGCTAGACCATTCATAGGCCTTGAAGACCAAGATCTTTTTGGGGGCTCTTCGGTATTTGAAACTCCTCTCCCTCTAGGGAGGGACATTTTTGTCCCACAAATAGGTGTCAATATATCTATTTAAGCCGACTTACCTGGCATATCTGACACAGACACAATTACAACTGCTTATCTCTTTTTAGCATCCGATATCCAGTCCGTTGACCCCAATACAACTATCCCCCTTCAGATGGCCCATTCTGCAATGGTCCCAGATGCTACAATTACCCCTACCGAGCACATGGCAGTTGACCAAGCTCCTATTGGCACACCACCGACACCTAGACCTACCCCACCTCTTCCCCCTGGGTATAATGCTTTAAATGCTTCTATCTCTACCCCCACTCAAGGTCCATCCAGAGATTTTGGAGTTCTTCCCCCTCCTAGACAAGCTACTATTGTCGGTTTCATTCCGACACTTCCTCATGTCCCCTTTGGAGGGTCTTATCCACCTTTTGTTGGCAGACCTGGCCTCAGTGGCACTACTCAATCTTTCACACCTCATCACCAGATTTTCGTTGGTGGACACCTCAATCCTGGAGGCCAACATCCCATTGGGACACCACCCCCATATGGAATTCAAAACCCAATTGGGACTCATCCCCCAATTGGAGGACAACCCCCAGTTGGAGGAAAAGCCCCAACTGCCCCACCCTATGGGCAAAATATACCTGTAGCCTTGATCCAGTATTGGAATCATCTTACCCAAGGTAACCCTCAACTGACTGGGGGACAATATCCTCAACCAGCTGGGGGGAAATACCCTCAATCGGCTGGGGGACAATATCCTCAACCGGCTGGGGGACAATATCCTCACCCGCCTGGGGGGGATTATCCTCACAATACCTCTTTTCTCCCTCCTAATGCAGGCCAGCCATACCCAGGTCCACCCAACCCTATTTGGGGCTCGAACGTTACACCTAATGTCCCTTTTTAAGGGAATATTTCTAACTAATACAACCCCATGGGATACATGCCTCCCCACCAACAATCGAATCTATTTGGATCTTCGTAATACATGTAAACGACTTACAATCCGATTGGTATACCTACAGGACTTCCTCCCCAAAGTCACCAGTACCCCCATGTGAATAGACAATTACCCTTTTTGGCCACTTTGGACCTTCCTGATTTGTCTAGGATCTTGAACAATCCCATTCTTCATTCTCCCCATTGGCCTGTCATACCGACTAAGCTGCCATCTGACATTCCCAAATTCGATGGTAAACCCAGAGAATATCCAAACAACCACATAATGACTTTTCACCTTTGGTGTTCATCCAACTCCTTGATGGACGACTCCATTAGGTTGAGACTCTTCCAATGAACCCTCACCGGTTCAGCTGCAAAGTGGTATATTGAATTACCACGAGGCTTCTTCACCGACTTTAATACCTATGCCATGGCTTTCCTTACCCACTACCAGTTGCCAATCCATTATGAAACAGGAACCGAGATCTTGAGTTCTTTCAAGAAAAGTAAAGCCACTCATATTTCTGATCACATACATGAGTGGAGACGTCAAAGACGTTACTCAAGCTTCTCGATCAGTTATTGGCAGAGTGGTTCACAAAATCCTTCGTGAATGACATCTCTAGAGATATTTCCATGGGTGGAGTGGTCACCGAAGAACAGGCGATCAGTCGTGCTCAGTACCTTGACCTTGTCTATTCACAGACAGGCACCCTTTACGACTTACTCCCTGATGCTCCTCGTCCTTCCACCACAGCTACCTCAACCACCTTGGATGCTTCTCACGTTGCTGATGGTGTGATTGGAACTTTTTCCACTGATGCCAAATATACATCAGCCTCTCAAACCAACCCCAAATCCTCTGCTTCTAATGTACATAATGCTCCGACTACAACCCCTCCCACCGGTAAGACTTTTGAAGTGAACTCCATTCAATCTACTCCTGCCGGTAAAAACAAATCCAAAAAAGGGAAGGGTAAGACCAAGGAGGATAAAAATAATTCCCAATCCGATAAAACTAAAACACAACCTGTTGATGATAAGGATAAGCGTAAACCATGAGATTTGTGTCTCATATGTGGTGAAGATCACTACACGAAAGATTGTCCGAGACAAGTTGAAGTCAATAAATTCCTGCAAGGAACCCCAAAATATTCTACACCTGCCGTCTTGTCACAACCTTTCCCTTCTCAGAAGCAGGCACAATTGGTCATCCATGATCAACCCTCCTCTTCCACCACTTCATACGTTTTAATGTGTATGTCTGATTCAAAGAAAAACGACATTGCTATCGCCACTCGAGCCAAAGATTATTCACCCTCCAAGGAGAAAGTTGATGATATACCACCTTCGCTGGTACAACCAAATCCCACGACTTCACCCCCCAACGGTCCTCTTCATCTCGAACAACTGAACCTCGATACAGTGCTTCGCCCTCCTCCAAAGGGCGTTGTTCGAAAGTCTGCCTTCAACCCTCACGCACGTGCTGCCCAAAACTACATCATTGTAGAAGATCTTGCGCAAGCACCCTCTGCGATGTCAGCTCTCGAAGTCCTTCAAAGTTTCCCCATGCAAAAGAAGGCACTGTTAAAGGCTATTGGTGGAATAAACCCCATGGATTCAAACTTGATAATATTTGACTTGGAAGATCACATTCCAAGACTACCTCCTCAACTAGCTTTTCAAATATAAGTTGTTGTCTCAGACAAGAACATTTGTAGAACAATTATTGATGAAGGTTTCTCGACGTGTGTCATGTCTATTACCTATTGGAAGGCCATTGGCTCTCCTCCCTTAACTGAATCACACAACACACTCAGAGCCTTTAATGGCTTTGGATTTAAACCCTACGATGTTCTTCCTTCGTTGCCTATTACATTAGAAGGAAAAACGATCAATGTTGAAGTTGAGGTATTTGATGCACCTCTCGATTAAAACCTCTTACTTGGTCGTAGCTGGATTGATTCCATGCACGCAGTTGTCTCCACACTTTTCCATGTGTTACGTTTCCCACACCATGGAAAAGTGGTCATTGTAGATCAACTTGCCTTCTTTAACTCTGATTCTCATACTACCAATGTCCCTTTCATTTCGAAAACATCCCCTGGGTACGAGAATGTCGGTGTGGGTCTTCTTAAAGATTCTACTTTGATGGGTACATTCCCAATCCCACCACCCGACATTCCCACTCCATTTTTCGCCTCGATCAACATGATTTCTACCTCTGTCCAAGGATCCCCTATGTCTCATGACCCGTGGATTGTCCCTGACCCTGGTGATTATCTACGCTATGGCGATCAAATGCCTTTAAGTCCAGTTGAATCTACCTATCAGGCCATTCAATTTGTGACCCCTTCTACCCCCTCTATTGGTGATTCATCTCCTGATCCTTTTCATGTCATTTTTCCCACGGACAAGATGATTATGTATGTTATGTCCAAGAATGACATCCCATGGGACGATGGGCATCATCACTCCATTCTCTTCCTCAAACAACACACCATAGAGAATTACCAACGGATTTCGACTCCGTCGATCGTTGCTCTCATTTCCTTTGTTCCCAAGTCTACCCACGACATTCTTTACGAAGGGAACCTGAGTAATATCTCACCCACTCTTCCGCTTGACATTTCCATTAAACTCGGGATTGTCGAAAATGTTCATATAGGAGCCGCTTGTTCCAATGATGAGGTCGTCACATATAAAGCTATTTTTCAAGAGTTCCGTGACGTCTTCGCTTGGAGTTATGAAGAGATGTCGGGTATTGACCTCGATATTGTTGTACATGAGATCAAGACATACCCGGACACTAAACCCATTCAACAACGAATTCATTTAGTCCACCCCCATAATGCCGTAAGCATAAAACTCGAAGTTGAAAAACTTCTCAAAGCCGGTTTTATTTATCCGGTGGCTTTAACCGATTGGGTATCCAATCTTGTTCCGGTCAATAAGAAACAAGGCACCATCCACGTTTGCGTTGATTATAGGGATATAAATAAAGCTTGTCCCAAAGACAACTTTCCAACCCCCTTCATCGACCAGATTGTTGATGATTGCGCCGAGAGTGAAATCTTCTCATTAATGGACGGTTTCTCCAACTATAATCAGATCAACATTCTACTCGCGGATCAGCACAAAACCGCTTTTATTTGTCCTTGGGGCACTTTCCCCTACCGGAAACTCCCTTTCGGTCTTAAGAACGCTGGCACAACTTTTCAGCGAGCCATGTCCTATGCTTTCCATGATAAAAAGCACATAGTACGACCTTATCTTGATGATCTACCAGCGCACTCCATGCGCCGCCAAGACCACCCAGCCCACCTCCGAGCCATTTTCATTCGTTGTCGCCATTATCGAATCCATATAAACCCACATAAATTTGTCTTTTGTGTGGAGTCCGGTCGACTTCTGGGTTTCATTGTGTCACGTTTTAGAATTAGGGTGGATCCTCTGAAGGTTGAGGCCATCCTGAATCTCCCTCCTCCTTCTACCTTACGCCAGCTCCAAAGTTTGCAAGGGAAGGAAAACTTCTTGCGTCGTTTCATCCCAAATTACGTTGAGTTAACACTGGGATTTACTCGATTGTTAAAGAAAGGTTCTACATTCGTCTGGGATGAGCCTACCCATAAATCCTTCAAAGCTTTAAAGCTTGCCCTTACACGTACACCACTACTTTTCCCTCCGAATTACAGTTGAGATTATTTTCTTTATCTCGCAGCCTCAGACTCTACCATTGCTATGGTACTAGTCCAGGAGGATGATTCTCATGACGAACATGTTATCTATTATTTGAGTCGGAGTCTCACGACTACCGAAACCAAGTATTTACATGTTGAAAAACTGGCCTTGGCAGCCATCCAAGCTATCCAACATTTCTGGCACTATATCCTTTTATGCAAGACTAGTGTGATTTCTAACTGCAACCCTATGCAACACATTCTTACACGTCAATTGCTAGGGGGAAAATACTCCAAATGGATTGTGATACTCCAGGAGTTTGACTTAGAATTCGAACGAGCTAAGTCCAAGAAATCCTTGGTGTTTACCGAATTGATATGTGACCTTCCCTGTTCTGATACAGAAAATGTAGCAGAGGATTCACTCCTTGATTAATCTATTTTTCTGATCAGTTTCGATGACCTTTGGTATGGAGATATCATTATATATCTTCAGACTCAAACTTTCCAGCCGGATTTGTCGAGCACTGACCGACGCCGCATACGTTATCAAGCACATCAATATATTATCCTTGGTGACACTCTTTATCGCCGTGGGATTGACTTTGTGTTTCAACGATGTCTCACCCTTGACAAAGTCGAGAAAGCCTTGAATGACTGTCATTCTGGAGCCTGTGGTGGTCATATGTCCGGGTATGCTACTGCCCAAAATATCTTGCGCGCAGGGTACTTCTGGCCTTCTTTATTCAAAGATTGTATAACTGTTGTTCATAAATGCCATGCCTGCCAAACATATAACAATAAGATACGATCTCATCCTGCTCCCTTACATCTTGTAGTCTCCATAGGACCTTTCGCTAAATGGGGCATCGATTTCATGACTTATAACCCTCACTCGGCCGGGGGGCATGGATACATTATTGTAGCTGTGGATTATTTCACAAAATGGGCCGAGGTGATGCCTACATTCGATAACACGGGAAACACTGCATCACTATTCATATTCAATCACATCATTGCTTGGTTTGGTGTTCCTCAAGCTATCGTTACTGATCACGGTAGCCACTTTAGAAACTTCATGATGTCCGAACTTACTGAAAAATTGGGTCTTTTCCATGAAAACTCAACACCCTATTACCCACAGGCCAATGGCCAAGTTGACAAGATTAACAAAATCCTCATTACCATGCTTCGACGAATGATAGGGATTCATAAGACTAATTGTCACACGATGATGTTCTCAGCATTATGGGCTTACTGGACATCAATCAAGTCTGCTACCAGGTTTACACCTTTCCAGTTAGTTTATGGTATAGAATCCATTTTACCAATTGAATGTGAGATACCATCTCTAAAGCTAGCTGTTTAAATTCTTCCAAACACTTCCGCTGAAGAAGAACGTCTGTTGTATCTTATGCAACTAGACGAAACTCGTTGTAATGCTACCCTAGTTATAGAAACCCAGAAGAAACGCGTTAAATCCCAATACGACAAACATGTCAAGCCACGTGTCTTCTCCGAAGTTGATCTAGTTCTCCTTTACGAACAAGATCGTGATTTACTAGGGGCTGGAAAATTTGAGGCCATGTGGCGAGGTCCTTATATCGTCAAACGAGTGTTGGAGAAGGGAGCTTATGAGTTAGTAGATTATGATGGTGTCCCTTTGAGTGAACCTAGAAATGGGATTTACTTGAAGAAGTACTGTGCTTAGGTCATTTGTGCATAAGTGCTTGTATTTTATTGTACCATACTTTTGTGTGTTACTTTACTATGTTTTTTCACTTTTCGGTTCTTACCCTCGACCGCTTACCTTGTGTTGTGCTTGGTTTTCAGATGTTGGAATCTTCGCTACCCCACATTGGTTTTGCTGATGGTGCTAGTCGTAGTACTCAGAACCTAGCTTCTGCTGTATGGGCAATTTACGCACCCACAAATGAACTTGTCAGTCTATGTGGTGTTTGCCTCGGTCGTGCAACCATTAATATTGCAGAATATAGCGCCGACATCGAGTTGCTGACTGATGCTATTTCACTCGGCATACGTCACTTGGTTATACGACTTGATTCGTAGTTAGTAGTGCTACAGTTAAGTAATGTCTATGCTATCCGAAGTCCTACTTTATTACGGGTGTATTTGAGAATTCTCCTCTTGGAACATTATTTTGATTACATTGAATATCAACACATTCCTAGATGCCTAAATACATTAACCGATGCATTAGCTAATTATGTGTTAGAAAAACATCTGAGACATTTATAAACCAAATTACACATCACATGTATCATACAAAATAGAGTAAGTCGGTAAAATCCGCATGTATATATCATGACCAAAAGTTTTTACAAAATTTTTTTGTCCGAAGACTACAATATCAAAATGAGAAGCCCACGGCTTTACAAAATAGCATCACGGGTAACGCTCACGGTAACACACGACTGCTCGTGCTACTCTATGAAGCAGTCGGCCAATAGACTCAGAGACGCCCACAGTATGGTGTTGATATCGTCTCGGGATCTCCGCAATGGAGATATATGGGATCTCTACAGTTAACCCCTCCAGGTTTTGCTCGACTGCTTCATAATCTTCACGATCCCATCCCACCGCTGGAGCCACTTCTCCTCTTCTCTGGATGGGAGAAGTCCCTGGAGGCCGATGCGGTCCCACGTTTGTGTGGTCAAAATAAATTTTTGATTAGTCTTTGGATATAAAACATAAAAACATTTTATATATTACAAAATTACAAAAACATTAAAAAACAAAAATGTGTACTTCTTACCTAGGTCCCCCCACTGAGCACCCTCCAGCAAAACCAAATCTAGATCTCCTCAGAAATTCAAGCTGGCATAAGCATAGTCATCGACCATCATCATCTGAGGTCGTAACCAGTCAAAAAACACGTCGTTATATTTGATGATGGGACCCGCCGCATGCCGAGCCATGAGGTCACACCACCTCATCATCCTAGGGTCTCATGGGGCCGGTAAACCCGAGTCTACTTGTAGACGTAACAAAGGGACCCTTTCAAGGAAGAAGGACACCAAAATTGATCCATACCCGAACTGTTTCAGACCCCCCCTTCTACATTTGGTCAGTTGTCTCTTCATGCTGCGAAGGACTGCGTCTGACCAGTTGAACACCCGAGGTTCAGTACACTCTATCACATACTGAAAGTAGCTCTGGAGAGCCATATGTGGAGCAATGCTCCCAACCATGCATGCAATAGTGTATAGGATGGTACGAAGAGTCAAATCCTGGACTCCTCATATGACAACTTTCCTCTGGCTTCTCTCTGCCTCGGGGACACAGTACTAGCGGACATACTCGCTCATAGGAAGGCCTCCACCTCTGCCCCCTGTTAAAGTAGCATGGGCTCCATGGTGAGATAAACCTGTGAGGAAATAGATATCCTCGATATCCAATTCCAAAGTATGAAATCCTACATGGAAAACCTGCTGATATGGGTCCCACATATGGACCAGGTACTCTAGTAGTCGGAGTTGGGCTCTCATGCCCTGGATCTTGAAGAATTTTAGAAGCCCACAGTCATGGAGGGCGGCCATGGTTCCCGAGTCATTCCCGACGGAAAAATCTTCACCCTCGTGTTCTCTTTCGCACGATTCCAACATCTTGGAAATGCCAACCTGCCACAAAAACCATGAAGAAAGTTAAAATACTGATTTCAAAACTTTTAAAATCATTTTGCTAGGTAAAAAACTAAAATTCATTCTTTGGTTCAAGGAGTTCACAGGTGCCCTATTGGACATAGTGTGAACAGTTCACAGGTGGCCCATGGGCCACCTGCGAGAATCCTTGATTCTCGCAGGGACCAAAGGGCTGGTCTGCGAACTTGCTTAGGCGCACCTTGGCCCAAAAAGTTAACTAAAAAACTATAATTTTACCAAAGAAAATGAAAATTAATCCATGAAAAAGCTGAGGGATGGAAAGCTTACCTGATTGGCGGAGACGGTTTTCTGAATGGTCGCCTGTAGCTCTCACAATCCACCGAGGAAATTTCAAGGAAAAAGGAGGTTTAATGGAAGTTTTTGGCAAGAGTGAAAATGAAATGGTAAAAAACTAGTTTTACCTCTATTTATTCATTTTTCATCACTTTTTTTAAATATTATTTTCATTTTTTGCCTAAAAACCTAATTTTAATGTCCATATGAGCACGGTTCTTTTTGCAGGGTCTCTGACCTAGGGGTTTGGACTACGGTGTATGGAATTTTTTTATATATATGTACAAACATATTTTTAGGGTTTTGTAAGAAAAACCTCGAGCTCAGTCTTCATTCGTTCTCACACTCATAAATACCTGAGAATGAAACCGAGTATACTTTTGTCATATTTTCGTACTCGTCATGGTAACACGAAAATAACGAAAATGAAGGAGTATACTTTAAGCTCTTTTCACGCTCCATAAAAACGAAAATATTGTCGAGCGATCTTGTTCTTTTCATGCTCGTAAAAGTATTTGAAGAAAACGTTCGATGGGTGATAGTTTATCACTTTTTCGGTCTCATCGAACTATTTTATGAAAAAGGAACTAGGAGAGTTATCTTTAAGTGTTTTTCAGACTCTCAAAACATGAAAAACCCCCGAGTTTTCTATCTTTCGACTCGTTAAACAAACATCGAAAGGTCCATATGGGACCGAACCACTCCTTCTCAGGGTTCGTTAAATATACTCCGAGGGACTCATCCGAAGGATGAGCTTACATCAACAAGCATATGTTATCCTCCTCAAGCTTGCGTAAAAATAAAGAGGTACTCGCCAGAAATGGTGGGGGGAAATTTGGGAAAGGGATGTGTCTCCATACTTATGCTAATGGTCGTAAGCGTCGCTCTTGAACATGGCACCCCCTTTTTTGTTTGAACTCGGGTTGGGAAATCCATTGTCTCTCGTATGAATTTCTGCAAGTTCATATCTTGAATCGTCCTTGAGTCAATGCTACCAATTCTGGTGTCGTGACATCCATATGTTCAAGAGAAGTTAAACCAATCCCGTTGTTAAGTCAGTCATCTGCAACAGTCATTCCTTATCATCTTGGCCTTCCATGTGTCAGTTTCAAATCAATTTCATATTGTGTCACATCCTAAAAACTCTATTACTTATTTCGTGTCATTCATGGGGGATACATCAAGGCCCTCCTATGACGAGTCTTTTTCCGTCGACTTCATCTCATTATCTGAGAACAAGACTTAGAAATCATTTAGTACCTTAGAGCCTGCATGCCTTAATGGTAGGTCTCTTCGCTCTCGACAGCATATTCACATCATTGGTCCCTGATCAAGAGATTTCGTCGAGTGTTCAAATTCAACTCATTTATTCACATTTGCTCGGATTGTACTTGGGTACCTTGGAAGTCATCGACATCAATGGTGATTTTCCTCACGTTTGTTAACGGTTTTCATCAATGACTGGTAATCAAGTGGTTTCTACCATGTTCGACTTCAACACATGTAATCACATGGCTAGATTCGTACTTTTCAGACGATGGGATTGAAGACCCTGGATCTCATCTTGTTTGGTCCAGGTTGCAATGGATCATTTATGATTTGTATTGACACATAGATCCACGTTGTATGCCATGTGGCTATGTCCTAATCTAAGTCTTTTGAACGCATAGATCCACAGTGTATTCTTGGTGGCTATGTAAACACTTTCGATGACATGGATCCACGGTGCATGATTGGTGGCCATGACCTACATTTATGATTTCATTCATTTATGGTCTGAGGATGGGAATGCCTACCTCAGAATTGATATTACGTTTTGCAGAAGCTTGATTGTTTGTAGGCTTCTGAATAGGTGCGATCCTTGCTTCCGACACACACATGTGTTTTTACAAAGTATTTCGGCTGTCACAAGTTACAACCTCATAATTTGGGGGGAATTCTGTTACACATGATTTTGGTCACTCTGATGATGTCTTCACAGTGATTGAGTTCAATCCCTCAAACAAACTTTTTCCTGAGAAAACGATTGTTGTCTTCCTCCAGAAAACACAAGTTTAAGGTGATTTCGCAGGCTGCACATAGTGCAGGGTGCGAACTTCTTGAAGTTCGCAAGTTGCTCCATACTCAGCCTGCGAGGAGTTCACATGTTGTCATACTTGTAGGGTGCGAACTTGTTTTTAAGCTAAAAATGGAAGAAGAAGTTACAAAGGTTCTATAGAGAGATCTTCTAGAAAATGAGTTGTCGTTCGCATGGTTGGCATCCTACTGGTTTCTCAGATTTAATGGGATCATCCTTATCACTTTAACCATCTCTCCTTCTCCTATATATTAAGGAGTTTCTCATGGAAAAGGTTAAGCAATATTGAGCAAAGAATTGATGAGAAGATAAGTCTAGAATTGTGTGAGGAGTCCTGCATATATCGATGCTTGAGGCCTTCATTTGTCCATCAAGCCCAAGTATATCTTCTCCATACAATTTCAGAGCAAGTGTGTGTGTTGGAGCAAGGAACCACCGAAAGGAATCTTAGGACATCAAGGCTATCGGTTGTATTCTTTACTTTCATTTAATATAATACAGTGGCATGTCCCTTTCCCATAAAATCGCTATCATTTTATTACATGACTCCTTGATCACATGTCTAGGTTTTCATTGAGCGTATTATTATTGTTGCTTTCACCTTGGTCATTTCTTATTGTCGCAGATCTGATGTTACAAGGCCATTGAAGCGGAGCAGGGACAACAAAGACTCAAGGAAGCGATATCTTAAGGTAAGTCTTCTATTCCTTCCTTGATAGTATATTCAATGATTATAACCTAGGGAAAGTGTCACGTCCTATCTCGTTTTGTTCTAGATCTAGGTGGATCTAGGGAGATTAGTTAGAATCCGCACCTACTGATTTATCCTTAAACAAAAAGTTCCAAGCCCTAAAAAAGGACCACATCTGGACAACAGTTTAGAAATCAAAATTCTGGCCCAAGATCTCCACTTTCCTTTGGCTCCTCCTATAAAATAAGCTCATAACTTGGGATAATCTACAATGGAAAGGTTTTACAGAATAGCAAGGGCCAAATTCACAGTCTCATAGCAGAAAATATGGGATTTGGCACCAACTCAACTGAAATTCGGGGTCTCATTAAAGGAGTGCAATTGGCGTTGGACCACAACCTCACTTGCTTGGTCATAGAGGGGGACTCCAAAGTCATAATTGATCTGGTCATGAAAATCCTAAATAAGAGGGATCCAGAAAGAATCACCCCTAGTTGGCGTCTCTTGGGCCCCCTCAATAGCTTCTAGTCACTCCTTAGACCGTCTCTCACTCTCATCGCTTCTCAGTAAGAAGAAGAGCAAACAAGGTGACAAATAGATTGGCCAACACAGGATTTGATTCTATGCAGAAAATTAAGTTCACAAACTCACGGCACTCCAGAAGCTTGTCCCTCTGGATTCATTGTATGTAATTAGCCCAAAGGGACTGCCCTCACCTCGATGGGGTGCCACCTGGAGAAAGTGGGCGCACAGCTAGCACAGAGCAGCCGAGTGAGTTATTAACCCTGGCCACTAGCTCCCAAGCATTCACTCCTCCATGGCTCACACCATGAGAGGCTTTATGGTAATGTGCCTGGCTGGGAACTCAAGCGAGCGAACCAACCAGGAATGGTGCACCAGAAAAATGCAGAGGTCTCCTCACACATCAATGGTGATTGGAGGGGTCACTTCACCCTTCAATAGCATTCAAAGCGGCAAATAGCTCTTATTTCGTGAGCACTTCTCATTTTTTTCTCATCTGGTGCACGCTTTTGGTTAAGATCCTCGGCTCCCACTATAATTTTCAGGTTTCTTAGTGTTGCGCCCTCCCCATTAGCACTAGCGGTGTTCCCCCTAATTACCTTGACTCCTTCCCTACCTAAGGCCTCTCAGTCTCTCTCCCTCACCCGCTGCACCACTCCCTCGCCTCCATCTCTCCCATCCCCCACCATCACCTCCCCTCCATCATGCCTCGGGAGCACGATAAATCAAAGAGAGGTGCCCGAAACCATGATGATCTCTCTAGAAAAACCATTCTCACCCCCTCACAAAGGGCGCTCATTTCCCACTTCGCTAGCCTGCGTCATTCCATCAAGAGACTAAAATTGGCTCTCTTCCATGGAACCTCTCCGATAAAACTAGAAGCGGAAGCCTCCACTACCTATTACCCTCTAACCCTCCAGCCGCTTTGTAAAGTCAAAGAGGAGGCGCCACCTCTAGATGCGCGTGCACCTCTTCCCACCAACCTCCTAGCTCCTCTCATTATTAAACCAGGTGATCCATATTATGGGGATGGTAGCTGCCAAGTAGAGGAGGATATCCCTCCCTCATCCACAACTCCAAAAGAAGACAACGTAGAGGACAAAGAGGCAGACGACTAGGCTCATCACTTCGACAATCACCTTGTGGAGGATCACCTGAACATACTCTTCTAAATTAGACAGAGGCAGGTGGACCAGGAGCAATCTCAGTGAATTCTCAGCCAAAGGATGGACATCCTTTTCGAGGCCCTCTCGGATGCATTGGCACATGTGAAGTGCCCGACATGAAACCAACTTTTCGTTCCAGCTTACAACATTCATGGTCAACCCGACCCAGCTGCAAATTAAAGTTACTAGGTTCAGTTTTTTGTTCAATACTAATTGCAGACTCACTGGTCTAGCAAGCTACAACAGTCTTGTTTTCTTTTTTTACTATATTTTTATAGTCTCTGCCATGATAACTCAGCTTATGGTCTTCTTGAGCCGAAAGTGGCGTTATCTAGTGAGTCTATTTTGTTCACGCAGTTTCACTGCGATTTTTATGTCAATTGTAAGTTTGTTGCGAAATCACATGTGAACATGGCAAGGCCTGAACATTGGTAGACCACATGTGCTAGTTTCCTTTTTGTGGTGGCATAGGTGGATGACACTTGTCTCTGTACAGTTTTTTGGTTGATATTAATATAAGGCTCTTTTTTATTCAAAAAAAAAAAACAATGAATATGCACATAGAAAAGAAAAGTGAGACCAAATTCTCTCACACACTCCATAAATTCATCAAATGAGGCATTACATTTATAGGTTTTGAAATAAAATATATATATTAAATCCCTAAAAATCTACAGCAACAAATATTTCTACATTATTCTCTAACACTCCCCCTTAATGGAGAAATGAGTTCTCTACAAAACCTAACTGATTCCTAAATATTTAAAACTTTTTCTTTCCAAGAAGCTTTCTGAAAATGTATGTCACATTTTCATATGTATTGCAATAGATTAAGTCAATTTATTTTGACTGTATCTTCTCTCTTACAAAATGATAATGGGATGCCACATTTTCCACTGCAAGGGATATCATCATTTTACACCCTATAGAAGTCCTGGCATGAATCTTATGAGAAGCCATAGGTGACCAAAAACAAAGATTCAATAGCTTCCAAAATATTTCAGATAGAGAAACGACAACAACCCAAGATAGATCCTTACCCATGTTTAACTGCTTCTCCCCATGCTCAACAATAATGAAGGCCAGTACAAGGCCAATTAATCCACTGATAGTCATTAAGGGAAGTATTCTCATCATCAATTCAAGCTCCTCCCTTTACGGACATTTCCACAACCTCCAACATCGACTGCGCATCACTTGCTTGCAAACATGGAATAGAACATGGATGAGAAGGGCCAAAATGGTTTGAATGGATAGAGGATGCAATGGGGGGCATAATTGTTGAAGATATAGCCATCAAATCTCCCCCATAAAGCATTCCATGTGCCTCAACATCCTACCTCTCCATGTGAGTTGTCACTTGATCGTGATATATATATATATATATATATATATATATATTTTGGTGACTAGTGATTGATGAGAATGCATTAATTGTGATAGATTTGGACATGCCTTATTTATTTAGTTTTGATATGTCTGTGTAAAAAATATTTTTTCTATTATGACATTAATGTTACAAGAGTCTACTGACTTGCCCAAAAGGGAAACCAAGCCAATTATTAAAAAATATATAACAAAATAGTCTGTAGTAGCATGATGATAACTAGAAACTAACAAAAATGAATTAGAAAAGAAAGGAACATTTCAGTCATCCAAAGTGTGAACCTGGGGAAAAGCCTTGGATAGGCTTGCAACAACCCCAACAATCGAGGTAGATGGAACAATATAGGTAGATGGATGATATCATGAAGACATCCCACTATCCCAAGCCAACTACAAAGAGAATTCATTGCATTTCACCAGCCAAGATACCATGGTTAACAATAGCTCATTCCATCTTTCGAGAAATAATAATAGCCACCTACATATCCCCCCCCCC
>JASDQU010243834.1:92219-118034 GCA_032191745.1 Picea mariana
AGACAATCACCAATCATTCCCATTATGTGGTTGTATAGTTGTTCTTTGTTATAGACAACTTCCTGCTTACAAAATTAATTTGGTGATCCATGTCTTCTTCCCTTGGTTGGAATAATACTATGCCCAATGTTATGGATGATGTGTACACATGTACATGGAGCTCGTTATTCCAATACGAAAAAATTAAAATAAGCACGGTCACCAGCTTATGTTTCAAGGTGTCCAACCCCTTCTGATAGTCTTCATTCCATTGAAACTTCACTTCCTTCTTTAGTAACTTTTCCATCAATGTTGTGATCTACACATATTCCTTGATAAATTTCCTGTAATAACTTGTATGACCCAACATCACCCTCAACTGTCTAACTAATGTAGGTGGTTCTAACTCTATAATTACTATGATCTTAATTGGATCTACTAATAGTCCTTGTTTGCACACTACATGTCCCAGCATAATTCCAAATGGTGCACAAAAAATGCACTTCTTCAAGTTCAATGAAATATGACATTTCCTACACCGATCCAACATTATCCTAAGAACTTCTATATGATACTTCAGCAGACTGAAAACCATCCAATCATCCAAATGGACTTTTGGGAACTTATGGATGAACTCCTTGAATGTTGCAACCACTACCTTGGAAAACACTACAGGGGCATTCTTCAATCCAAAGGGCATAATTGTATACTGATAAATTCCCCATTATGTCGCAAAACTGGTCTTGTGTCAATCCTCTTGCACGATTCTTATCTGATGGTACCCGGAGAATACATCTATGAAAGAGTAAGTTTCCTGGACTCCTACGTTCTCCAGTACCTCATCTGTGAATAGTGTTGTAAATGGGTCATGTAAGCATGTGTCATTTAGCTTCCTTATATCTATGTAGATATTGATTCCTCATTTCTTCTTTTTGTACACCACCATCATATTGATCCACTCAGATTCTTCTACCGGTTCAATGATTCCTACATCCAACATCCTATCTATTTCAGCTTTTACCTTATACTTGTACCTTGGATTTATCCTGTAAGGCCTCTGGCACAATGGCTTAGCTCCTAGTTTTAGTGGGATATTCATCTTACCTAAGTATCCTTCTATTCCCTTCATCTCTGAAAATTTCATTGGAAATATGTCTCGGTATTCTTGCAGTAAGTCTGCAATATTATCAATTGTATCCTTACTCCAATAATCTCCTATCTACATAAACTTGGGATTCTCTGTCATCCCAATGTTTACCTTCTGCGTCTTTATAGGTTGTGTATATGTAGTGGATTCGAGCTCCGACCCTTCTACAACTTGTTATCTTTCTGTCTCAGGTACTTCTACATTCCTAGGATCCTCTTCATCATACTCTTCCTTGGATACATTATAGCACTCCAGTAGCTCACAGACAATCATTTTGGCTCTGTGTGCACTACATACTAGTACCACCTCCATCATCTCTTCTTTCGAGAATATCTTTGTTCGAATTGCTTGTAGCACTGCATCTATGGATAGAGATTCATGTTCAAAAGTAAACGTGATTTTGAACCTCTGGATCAGTTCTTCGCATATTGTTGTCTCCCTACACATTTCCAACTCCAAATACCAGTTATTTAGAATTGTTTCAGTGTGTGTATAAATCTGTATGTCCACTCTGTTTATGGTACTGAACCCATTAAATCCCTGCACTTTTTCACATGACCTACTGGGTCACTCTCCCCTATATATTTATGTGCAATTTTTTCTTCCTTAGTGCAGAACCTTATTTGCATTAGTCTGCTACACTGTGACCAGTCTTTCATTCCCTCTCTGTGTGCATCCCACCATCTAGCTGGAGTCACTTTTAATACGACATCTAGTGATAAAAACCTTTGTTGTTTGGGTACCTATAGCTCAAATTCTTTTACAAACATACTTATATAAGTTAATACATCATACCTGGGTGGATCACATAGCTCTGTTCCAATATAGTGCAAGGATCAAGTGACACATAGACATCATCAAGTTGGCACTTCATGCATTCTTTGTTTCCAATGATCTAGACCTTCTTCAGAATATGACGCACATGAGATAATTGTTGGACCGGTTTATTGGTTTGATTTCCTTCCTTAATCGTCTGATTTATTGACCCAGGGTTCATGTCATTTGGGTTTCCAACAAAGCCTCTAAAACTATCATCCCTCCTGGTAAACTAGAAGGAAACACAGTACATGTAATGCACTGTGCAGTCTCACCTGAGATAGCTTTAAATGGGTGACTGTAAGACTCGGGTGTTTACAGCCTAGGACAGAGTAGGGGATATGGGTTTCTTGACTAGAGACAAGTATTATGAGCCATTAGTGAACTCTACTTATTCCTCCCGGTCACATACAGAGGTTATTGAGTTATTTCTCAATTAGCATAAACAAATTCATAACAATGTACTAACTCATTCATCAAACCTAACCATTAATTGTTGAAAGAAAGTAAAGACATGCATGCATTCATCATATTACACAAGTATTACCGTGGTTCACCCCCTCCTAGGCTACATCCACAAATATTTTTCTCTTAGCTCTTTATTATGGTAGTTCTGCATATTCGGTGCCGCGCCCTTACAAATCTTCTCAAAACTGGGTCAGATCTATGTGAGGTGAACTAGATCGCACCAGGCTCTACAGCCTACGGTCTAATCCTCAGATATTCCTTCCCTCATATATTCTTTTCTCAATATCTTACAAAATCGGTTCATACAAGAAAAACCCATTACATATCGCATTCGCTCATGCGTAGCTACAATCTTTAAAACTACTAAAAAGCCAACCTGAAGATCAACCAAAAAATTCCTTTCTATCCTCTCTTCTATGATACCTTTGTATCTATATTTATACATTTTGGGCTCTTCATTCCTTTCTAGAATATTACCAAAACCATAACCCTTCTTACATTAGGTCTTTCTCCCATGCGCGTGTTGTTCTTCCTCTGGCTGTCGCTTTCCTTTGTGCACGCTTTCGTGCATGCACGCGTGCTATTCTTTTGCCAGTTGTTACTTCAGTTTATGCACGCTTTCTTTCCCACGATCATCCTTCTTTCCACTTCGTCCTGGTGCCAACAGGCCCCCAACACTGACATGTAACTCATCCCGAGTCACCTAACCTCTCTGTGATTCCTTGATCTCCTTGATGATCATCTGGAAATTTTCTTGCAATTTTGTTTCTTTTGTCAGTGCCTGTGTAGTTTTCTCCTTGATCATGTTGACTGTCTAAACTTTCACTTCGTCGTTCATCAATCCTGCGCATTCTAGCTGTGTCTATGTTATCTGTGTTCTGGCTCCTTCTACCTGTGCGAGTACTTCTACTACCCTTTCCTGAACGGTTCTATTTGAGCCTGAAGCTCCTGTTTTTGTGTTTGTGAAATGATAAGTTATGCCTGTATCTTCTTCAACTCTTGCATTCCCTTGACCCACTTTGGAATTGGTATGGTCATTTGTCGCTTATTGAGTTCTTGGATCATTGCATTGATCCTCTCCTCTTCCTTGTCCCAGTGTTGGACCTGTGGGTCTTCTTCCAACCTTGTCCAAAGTTGTGTTGCTTTCTCGAACAAATCATCTTCTGTGCTAACCTGTTTCTCTATCTCCTGCAGTTGTATTGTTGCTTCATACTTCCTTTTCTCCTTCACTGCCAGTGGATTTGTTGGTCTAATCTGCTCTCGGAGATCCTCGATCTCCTTTTGGTATCAATCAATTGCCTACGCAATCTGGTCGATCTTTTCTATGGTTGGGAGTTCATTCCCCTGTGTAGTGCTTGGAAGTTTCCCAAAAATTTCTTCCACTTTGTGTTCTAGTTTGCTTCTATGTTCTTTCTCCTCCTGAGTTTTGGATTTGGCCTACACACAAATTGTTTCTAGTGCTTCCCACTTCTTTGTCACTTGTTGTAGCTCGAATAAGTTTTTATGTGCTCGAGACTACATCTCGTGGTTGACGCTAACCTTCAATTTGTATAATTCCCTTGATGGCATCCTTGTCAAGACCAATTGGATGTGGTCCAAATCCTTTAGTGGCATTTGTCCCACAATTTCATCCATTCGCAACATGCTAAGCTTTATGTAGACCATTGAATGTGCATGTGGCATCGGAAGAACTGGGTCTCGTTCTTCTACCTCCACTCTCTCTTTGGCCTGTGTGTTCGATGGCTCTATGCCTCTACTACTGCTCATGATCTGGGCTTCCCCAAATTTCTTAAGAAGTTATCCCATTTCTGCCAATTCCTTCTACAGTTTATCTCTATGGTGTGCTGCATGATCGAAATCCATTGCGAGGTAGTCCTGGACCATTCTGGCGATCATCTCTCCATCATCCTTCGTGATCGTATAGTCTGGTGCTGCTCGTTGTGCCTTTGTTTTCTTGTGTGGTCCTGCTTCCTGTACATCTGGTCTCTTGTTTACTCCTGGTTCCTGTGTAATGGGGTTTGGAGCAGTTTCTGGTGCTCCCTCAGTCTGTTTTTATTGTTCCTTGGTTGGCTGAGTGGTTTGTTTCTTCCCCTTTTGGGTCCTTGGCTACTCTGAGCTGTCATCTGCTTGGGTTGACTTGATTTGGCCCGTTCTTCATCTTTTGGGTACTTGGATTTGTGGAGGTTGTGTTTCTTCCTGCGTAGCCCCTCCTTCTGTTGTTTGTTCTGGTACTTCTCTAGGTATGGCTAGGATCCTCCATTCATCAGGACATTCAATGATGATCATCTCGATATATCCCTCGGTGACGCAGTAGCGCATCTGTAGCCACTATTTATCCGGATCATGCCTTGGTTGTATCCACATGGCTTGTCGCCTAGCCCAGAAATTGGCAATGTCCCCATATCGCACGACAGTCTCTGGTGTTATTCTCCATGATCGGATGATGGCTTCTTGTAGCTCCCATAGGTATGCTTCGAATACAATTCTATTCTCCTTCTTATGCTTGGATATTGGCGCAGATTTCATTACGCGATATCATGCTCCTGCTGGTTGTGGTGTGGTACAAAAGATGACGTGTTCTGGTTCTCACCATCCCATGAAGGCTATGAGGGTGATCAACCATGAGTAATGAAATTTTGTACATGTGTCATGCGCATATTTGCAGTATACCTATAACAAGTTTGATAGGTATGGCGCCCAGCTCATGGAGGTGCCTTCTGCGCACTGAGCTACAACAACGATGACTCCTGTCGGTACTTCGTCTTTGTGGCATTTTCTTAGCAGTTTACAGGCTAAGATCTTTGCGCCCAATTGTGTAGTGGCATTGTTGATCCATTTGATTATAATGCCTCGAGTTCCCCTGTCGGTACCATATTTCTTCTTCATCTCTTCTGCCAATGTTTTTTCCTTAGATTTATCGTCCAGAATCAGCGCGGAATCCATACCCCGGGTGGGTAGTCCTGTTATCTGCATGATAAGTTCAATAGCTATGGGGACGAGTTTGTCCAGCCATATATCCTCTCCATGCGTAACTGCTAATAGTTTCTTGATGCATGTTGTCGCATATTGGCCTCTGCCAAAGTGTGGTATCTTCAACAATCCTAGCATTCCTGTTCTGTCCAGTCCAGTTGCCCACTGGTGTGGCTGAGTGATCATTTATCTGAGTTGGTTCACAACTATTTTTTGCATAAAGACCTGTGGTGCAAGCTATGGATATTTGGTTTCATCTGCTACATCATGGTCAGAATACTTGAGCTTCCCAATGTGACCCAATAGTTGTGGGTCCACCTATACTCCCTCTGGTATGCGAGGTAGCACAATCTCTACAGCCGGTTTCTTTCGAGGTGAAGTCAGTATCTAAACTTGGTCCTCCTACTTTGTTGGCTAGCTCGAGCTTCCAACAACTCTCGGTTTCTCCCCTGTCATCCACTTTGGCCAAGCCCAGGTGGTTCCAGCGATCCCCTCTTCTGGTAGATCTAAGTCGGGTGCTTGCGTCCCGTTTGGTTTCTCCTCTACTCCCATATGTTGTGTCATTCCATTTACTTCCACGTCTACTTCAGTATGTTCTGGTTGTACTTCCCGGTGGGTTTCTTCTTCCTTGTTTTGAGGCTCTTGCACCGCTGCTGATGTGTCATGTTCCATGGCCTCTATTTGTGGTTGCTAAATCTCTTCCAGTATTGGCATAAATTCTACTGGTATCTCCTCTGGTCATGGGATTTTGTCAATATCAACGATCTCCGGTTGTTGTTGTTCGTTTTCTTCCAGCGGTCCGCGTGACCTAGTTTGAACACTGGTCAATCTGGCTATCTGGCCTGGTTCTGCGAGCTTTGGTGGTGCCATAATGGCGACTATCGAAAGTTTGCTGAGTTCGAATGGTTTCGGTGAGCTATGTGGTCTCGCTCTGTGGTCTCACTCTGTTTGTTCGAGCTACAGCTGCTCTTTTTTTGTTCTCCTTTCGCGAATAGACTAACTGCTTTTGTGCTCATGTGTTGTATGGGCTTGTCATGAAGCTTTTCGAGGATGCTTCTTCCATCATGTGATTAATGCACCATAACTATGGGTTCAATGCATCTGCAGCAGTTTCGTACTTGCCATTACACCTACTTTTCCATCTACATTTGGTGCATTTAATGTGGTGTCCCATCGATTCTTGCCTTGCTTTAATTTTGCCTTTGTGTTGTCCTATCAACCTGCTTTCACCGACTTTCTTTTTCCTTCTTATCTCTCTTTTTTATATGACCGTTGTCCTTGCTTTTTTGTCTTCGTGTTTCGTATTTTCTGTGGCCTGTTCATCATTGGCATGTTGCGCACTTTTATTTATTTATTTATTTATTTTTACTGCGCAGTGGGTGGTCGACCGTCCTTGTATAACTTCAGTTAGTGCCCATTGATCATTCCTATGATTTATGTGCCTACTAAATCTCTTAATTGTACATCTCCTCCATTTGTGATAGATTTTACCTCGTATGGTCCTAGCCAATGCATTCTCAGCTTTCCTAGGTGCTGCAATGATTTACTGTCGTAGAGAAATACTAGGTCTCCTTCCTTAAAAAATTTCCTCTTGATGTGTCGATCATGCCAAGCTTTGTCCCTTGCTCTCTGCACTTGTTGGTGGAATCCTGCCAAGATTCGGTCTTCCTCCATCGACAGTAACTGATTCAATATTTCCTGTACTGCACCTCGTTCTGTCATTTGTGTGATCACTGCTACATGTAGACTGGGTATTAGGAATTCTAACAGCATGATTGCTTCTTGGTCGTAGACTAGTTTAAAGGGTGTATGCCCTGTCAATTTTTTGCATGTAGTCTGATACGCCCACGGTACTGCTGGTAGCTTGAGGTCCCAATCGTCTCTGTTGACGTTATAGATCTTTGTCAATGCGTTCTCTAGAATTTTTTTGAAGGCTTCTACCGTGTCGTTTGCCTGTGGGTGGTATGGTGTGATTTTTTGGTGATGAAATTCAAACTCTTCAAGAATCGCTCGGATGGTGTTGTTTATAAAGTGTGTGCCTTGGTCGCTCATCAAAATTCTTGGACGCCTGAATCTAGTAATTACCTGTTCAAATAAAAAGTGTGCAGATGTCTCTACGCTGCAATCTCTTACTGGTGCGGCTTCCGCCCATCTTATTAGGTATTTCGTTGCGGTGATAATATATCTTGCCCCTGTTCTTTTGGTTGGTGGGTTAATTGGTCCCACAAAGTCTATTGCCCATTTGTCGAATGCCTGTAGTGTCACTTACGGTCGCAGTGGCATCTCATCCCTTCTATTGGGTTTGCTTACCCTCGGACATACATCACATTGCTGACAATACTCTTTCGAGTCTCTGTGGATCGTTGGCCACCATAATCCCGCGCGTAGTACCTTCTACGCGGTAGCTTTTCCTGCATAATTCCCTTCTGTGATTCCTTTGTGGGCTTCTGCTAGAATTCTTGGTCGTTTGTGGTCTAGTACGTACCTTCGTAAGATGTTGTCTACGCCCATTTTGTATAGATGTTCTGCGATCAATTGATAGTTGGCTGCGCGGACTACCAGGTTCTTCTTCTGTGTAGTAGTATATTCCTACGGTGCAGTATCTGTACTCAAGTACTAGATTTTTTCTACGAAGTAGTCATTAGCAATCTGTATTGAGAATAGTTATGCATATGGAAAGTTGTCTTCTAAATTTGTTGGTTCCTCTCCATTTGTGACCCTCAATAGGTGGTCAGGTCCGGCATTCAGTTTTCCTGGATTAACTATTACCTCAAAGTCAAATTCTTGAAATAGTAATAACCATCGACATATTCTCCCCCCAAACACTGGCTTGTTGACTAGGTATTTCAGGGCTGAGTGATCTGTAAACATCTTGAAGTGTTTTCCCAATAGGTCATGTCCGAACTTTTGCAATGCATAAACCATAACTAGGCCTTCTCTTTCTCTTGTGTTGTAGTTATGTTCTGATTTTGATAATTTTCTGCTTGCGAATGCTATCGGGTGATCCAAGTCTCCCACTCTTGGTTGCACTAGGATAATTCCAAGTGCTATCACTGATGCATCTACATGTACATGGAATGTATTTTCCCAATCTGGAAATACCAATATTGGTGCGGTGCCCATATTTTCCTTCAGGGTATCCAGACCGTGTTGGCACTTGTCATTCCATTGATACTTTGTATCCTTCCTTAACAGTTTTCCCATTGGCGTTGTAATATGCGCATAGCCTTTGATGAATTTCCTGTAATATCCCATATGTCCTAACGTTTCTCTTAGTTGGCGGACTATTTTTGGTGCTGGTAAGCTAACAATGACTGGGATTTTGGATGGATCCACTAGCAAGTCTTGTTTGCATACTATGTGTCCTAGTAGTATCCCCAACGGTGTTCCAAATATGCATTTCTTGATATTCAGTGATATTTCGCACTGTCTGCATCATTCTAACATCAGTCATAAAACTTCTACATGGTTTTTTAGTAAGCTATACATTGTCCAATCATCTAGGTATACTTCGAGGAATTGATGGATGAATTCCTTAAATGCTGCGATGACCACTCTGAAGAATATCGCAAGTGCATTCTTCAGTCCGAACGGCATAACTGTGTACTGGTAAGATCCCCATTATGTCGCAAACGTGGTCTTGTGTCTATCCTCTTGTGTTATCTTAATCTGATGGTAGCCTGACAATCCATCTGTGAATGAGTAAGCTTTGTGTCCCCTTACATTCTCTAGTACCTCATCCGTGAATGGTGTAGGAAATGGGTCATGTAGGCATGCATCGTTCAACTTCCTCAAGTCAACGCATATCCTGATTCCTCTCCCCGGTTTCTTGTCATGTACTACCATCGGGCTTATCCATTCTGATTCTTCGACTGGTTCAATGATGCCAGCCTCAAGCATCCTGTTGATATCATCTTTAACTTTCTGCTTATAGACGGGGTTCAGTCTGTAGGGTCGTTGTTTAATGGGTCTCGCATCAGATATGAGTGGTATCTTCATTTCTCCTAATTCTATGGCTATTCCTTTCATCTCTGTAAAGGTTGTGGGAAATTTTTTGATGTATTCACACAATAATTTCGTGATGCTTTGCAATGTCTGTTCGTCCCAATAATCTCCAATGTTGGCCATTTTGGGCTGCTCAACAGTGTCGATGTTAACCTTCTTTATCCTGATTGGTACAAAGATGACTTATGACTCTAACGGTGGTCCTTCCACATCTCTCTCACCTTCGACTTCTTCAATCTGAATATTGCGCGGATCATGTTCATTCGGTGCTTCCTCCTGTACATGGTAGCATGACAGTAAATCCTTGACTGTCTTCTTATTCCACTGCTATTCTTCTGTGAGAAGTTCTACTTCTGGTTCTTCCATGAATATGACACCTCTGATCCATTTTAGAGTCGCATCGATGTTGGGGTTCTCATCCTCGAATGAGAAAGTAATTGTAAAGTTATGTCAGAGTGTCTCCCATGTCTTGGTTCCTTTGTGCAATTCTTGGTCTGTGTACCAGTTTGTTGGTATGCCTTCTAACGTATGAATGAAGTGGTGAGTCCATTCCTCTGGTGGTGTCATTTTCCAAAGCGTTTGACATTCCTTCAAGTGTTTTTCTAGTGTCCCTAGTCCTTCATACTTATGTTCTTTGTTATATGTTTGTTCTATGCCGAACCTTATGCGTAATAGCCGCTTGCATTGATACCAATCTATGATAGTCTCCTTGTGTGCACCCCACCATCTTGCGGGTGTGGCCTTTAGTGCTAAATCCAGTGCTAGTATTCTCTGGTTTTCCAATACTTCGTCTTCATATTGTGTGAAGAAAGCTTCCAAATCATTCAATCCATGAAAACTAGGTGGTTATCTGATTTTTGTGCCTACCCATCTTACTGCGCGGTCTATTCTGGCACATCTTCTCGTTGATACTTTGTGTAGTCTCTATTGCCAGTTTTCTAACCCAGTATCTGAGTCTGTTGCGCATGAAGTAATTCTTCGCCAACTGAGTACCCCATCTACAGTTGGGTTCATATAGTCAGCATCGCGCGTAGTTGTTCTGTACAACTGGTCGATCTCATCTAAGTCTAGACAGGTGGGTTCTACAAACCTCTCCCCTTCTGATGGGTATAGTGGTACTATGACCCTGTAGTCTCTCGACTCGAATGTCATTTTTATGGTTTTCAAATTAATTATGGCTTGGTTGTCGAATGCCCAATCTAGACCGAGTAGTGTCAGGTAAGGTGTGGTGTCGTCTACTATTTCGATGACTTTGAAGTCTGCCTCAATGCGCACTCCATCCAGATCTATTGTTACTCCTTTCAGTCTACCTATTGGTAGAACTCTATGTTGATTTGTTAGTTTTAATTGAATGGTTGAGTATCCCAGTGTGGGTTCTCCCATGCATTTCCATGTAGTTTTTGGTATTACATTCACTTCTGATCCTAGATCTAGTATAATATCTCCCATATTGAAATCCCCAATGTTAGCATTTAGTCTAAATTCCCTACTTGTTCTTCTTCTTGTGTGTAGGTGGTTGACATTTTTCATTTATGGCTTTTGTTCTGTTTCACTGCTACATTTCTCTAGGATGTTTTGCAATATTTTGACAGATGAGGGATCTCTTAACACTTTGATGCATGATTGCAAAAAGTCTTTGATAGTACTTACTTGTTCCTTGGGTTGTACTCAGTTGGTATGGTACAGTGATGGAAACATTTCATATTCCGGGGCTTCCTTGCTTTGATGTGCAGTCGACGGTATGTCCTGCTTCTGAAATTCTTGTCGGGCTTCCGTAAAGATCTCCTTCTCCTTATGCACATTGAACTACTTCTTGGGATCCGTGTTCTTCTTTACCCATTGGTTCTGTGTAGGTTCCTATCGAAATGCGTCATTTCCAGTTTTCATTCCTCCTCGAGTGACTATGTTGATGTTTCGTCCGTCGTCCCTTGCTTCAGCTGAAATCCACTAAACGTTCTGATTATTTTAGTTCCTTTTTTCCTGAATTTTTACAAGTAATGTGGGACATTCCTCTGCATCATGGTCTGATGCACGACAGTACATACAAGTCGCTGGTGGCAGTGGACACTCCCGTGCGTAATGTCCTGGTTGCTGGAAATTGTGATATGTGACAGGTCCTCTACCACGTCCGAAGCCTCCTCTGGCTCATCCTGCTCCTCTATATCTCGTGCGATCTCCTCGCGGTGCATTATATTGTGGTGCCTGATTATACTATGTGTGTGTTGTGTTGTATTGTGGCTGCACGTTATTGTAGGGTTGTTGCATAGTATTATACTGCGACTGCACAGTGTTGTATGGGGTTGGGGCTCGATTGAACTATGGCGTTTCTTTCCTAGTCATCATTTCAGCCTATACTTTGTATGCGTCTGATGTTATTTCCTGCATCAGCTCCATAGTTCTACAATCTTTGTCGTCATGGCCTACTGACTTACAAAAGGTACAGTATGAATTCTTTGGGAATGTCTGGTATTTCTGCATCATCGTGCAGTGGTAGGAGTCGTGACCCAGTTTCTTGCATATTTCACACCATAAGCCTCTCTGTGGTAGTGGGTTGGGCATACCGGTCACCATATACTGCAAAAATGTTGGGCACTCGTTCTTATGGTGTCCTTTCGTCCTATAGGTAGTGCACCAGATGGCTTCTCGTTTGTCCTTGTTCTTATTCTGGTTCAGCTGAAATGTTAAGTTCTTCAAATCCTCCTTCAGCTCTTTGATAGCTGGGTCCGTCTACTAGTACTGATTCTCTTCCAATTGCAAGGCTTCCTGCAGAGCCTCGACCTGCGTCTAAAATTTTTGTTGTCGTACTGGATATTTTAAATGTGGGAGTAGTGAGTTGACAAATAGGTGTCGATGTTGCATGTCGGTCATAAGGTATTTTAACTTGCCTTTTAATCACTTGAATCTCTTATCAATCTCCCATACAGATTCTCCTGGTTTCTATCTTATCTCAATCATCTCGTTCATATATTGATCCTCTGAGCTCGGCTTCTAGAACTCGTTGATTAGTAATTTATTGATGTCGGCCAATGTCTTTATCGTCCCGGCAACACTGTTAGTGTATAGACTCATGTACCAGTCTAGTGTGTGGTCTCTTAGCGTGATCGCAGGCTGCGCGAGTTTGGTATCTTTGTCAGTGATCTGCTTCACTTCCCATATCTTTGCGCAAATGAACAAATGCTTCCCAGGGTCTTTGGTTGCGTCTTCTCAAAATTATGGTAATCTGATAGTAGGATCGTGTCCTACCATTCTGAATACTAAACTACTACCTCCTCCGCATGGTGTAGATACTTGACTAAGGTTGCATGAACTGGATCCTCTAGTTGTTGCTCCTTGTGTAATGGTACTTCCTGCTGTTAGACTTCCTCCGAACTTCGGTTGTCTAAATGGTGGTGTTCTCTTTGGTGTATTGGTCGCACATAGGTTTATGGGTTCCACACTGACATTGATATGAAAGGGATGGATGGCTTCTCCTCCTGTTCTTGGGCCTCTTGTTTTCCTCTCATATGTGGCGCGCAAGATTTCCTCAATCTTCTCCATAGCCCAGAGATCCTCTACCTCTTCCTCATCGCTCGCCAAGCCCTCCCTCTCAGCTATGAATCTCTTCTTGGTATTCACCTTATATTGGTAGGGTTCTCTGCTACGCGTCATTCCTAATGACGCCAAGATCCACTTGATTTGGTCATCATCCATCAAGATCGAGTCCAAGGGTTCCTCCTCCTTCTTCTCTTTATCCTGCCCTCCTTCCATTCCTCCTTTCTCTGTCAGTGATTCCCCCCTTCCCCCATGCACGCAGGGAAGTCTAGATGTCTGATTCCATTGTCATTACGCCTTTGTTATATAACAATATCTTGATAGAAGTATACAATGATCAAATGTACCTTCCTTTGGGTTCTCGTAGAAACTCTTGTTCGGCTGCACTGTATCACTTCACTATGTCTACTGCAAACTCTGTTATGAATCGTACCGCAATACTGTCAAGCCAAAATTCTATTGCACGGGTGAATTTGTTGTTCACTTGCTGTATCTGCTCAATCTGTACTAGGTTCCACTCTAGCTGTCGAATCTGGTTTGTTGTGTGGTTATCCTTCAACCGTAGGATCCACTCCTGTAGTAGATGAAAAAAATCATAGAAAAAGACTTTGTGTAAATCTGTAAATATGTATCTATCCAGGTATCTACGCGGTGTGATTATGGGGTTTCTATTGTCTTTCTGTGCAAACTCTAGCTCTTTAGTTCTCAACCAGCCCTCGATTTTCACTTTCATGGGGTTCCGAGGTCTCAACATTCCCTTCTAATGGCTCATTGTTCTTCGTTTTCTCTCCTTCGGTTCTCGTTCACTCTATCTCGTCCACTCAAACCTTTCTTGTCCAACACGGCAATGAAACCATTTGTTGGACCGGTTTATTGGTTTGATTTCCTTCCTTAATCATCTGAGTTATTGATCCAGGGTTCATGTCATTCAGGTTTCCAACAAAGCCTAGAAAACTATTGGCCCTCATGGTAAACTAGAAGGCAACAAAGTACATGGAATGCACTGCATAGTCTCAGCTGAGATAGCTTTAAATGGGTGACTATAAGACTCAGGTGTTTACAACCTAGGACAGAGTAGGGGATAGGGGTTTCTTGACTAGAGACGAGTATTATGAGCCATTAGAGAACTCTACTTATTCCTCCCGATCGCATACACAGGTTCTTGAGTTATTTCTCAATTAGCATAAACAAATTCATAACAATGTACTAACTCATTCATCAAACCTAACCATTAATTACTGAAATAAAGTAAAGACATGCATGTATTCATCATATTACACAAGTATTACTGTGGTTCACCCCCTCCTGGGCTATGTCCACAAAGATTTGGCTCTTGGCTCTTTATTATGGTAGTTCTTCATATTCGTCGTCGCGCGCTTACAACTCTTCTCAAAACTAGGTCAGAACTATGTGAGGCGAACTAGATCGCACCAGGCTCTACAACCTGCGGTCTAATCCTCAGATATTCCTTCCCTCGTATCTTCTTTTCTCAACAGCTTACAAAATCGGTTCATACAAGAAAAACCTGTTACATATCGCATTTGCTCATGCGTAGCTACAATCTTTAAAAACTACTAAAAATCCAACCTAAAGATCAACCCCAAAATTCCTTTCTATCCTCTCTTCTATGATACCTTCATATCTATATTTATACATTTTGGTCTCTTCAGCCGTTTCTAGAATATTACCAAAACCCTAACCCTTCTTACGTTAGGTCTTTCTCCCATACGCGTGTTGTTCTTCCTCCAGCTGTCACTTTCCTTTGTGCATGCTTTCTTGCATGCGCACATGTTGTTCTTTTGCCAGCTGTTACTTCAGTTTCTACATGCTTTCTTTCCAAAAAAAAAAGTAAATTTAGTCCAAAAAAAGAAAAAAAATTATGACAAAATTTTAAACCGTCGTAATTTCCGCCCAATGTAGTAGTGAGATTGCATTGAAACGACCACTTTCTCATCCATTGGATGAATATACTGAGAGAAAACATGGTCTGAAGGTGCATCACCCCCCAAAATAGGAGTGGGATCGACCAAAGATTTCATCGGCACGACCTCTTTCTCAACCACTTCCTGAATAGACTGTGGGGAAACCACAAAAGAATCGGAATCAAAAGATCTTGCAGATAGGTACCACAATGTTCATACCTCTAGAATGTCAGGGCATAGATGAGTAAGGTGATCTCCCTTGCAAATATTACAAGGGAACTTAGGCTTACATCCTATCCGTTTAGGTTTCTCAACATAATCAATGCCCCCAACATGACTAGCAATGGTTGGTCGCTTTCCCCCAACATGACTAGAAGCGTTTGTTGACATATCACTCGTATGACTCGCATTGACGAGATGCATGCCCCCAACATGACTTGCAATGGTTGGTTGCATATCTCCAACATGACTTGCATGGGTTGGTGATATTCGTCTAGTATGAGTAGTAGTGACTAGAGTATTCCTTTCAGCATGACTTGTAGTGGATGGTTGCTTGTCTTCAACATGACTCCCAGAGTTTGCTGAAAACTCTCCAACATGACTAGCAGAGGTTGGTTTTGAAGTCCAATATGACTTGCAGGGACTAGGTCCTTTCCCCCAACATGAATTGCAGAGGCTAGGTGTTGGTCTTCAACATGACTTGCATAGGTTAACGACTTATCTCCAACATGACTCGCAGAGGTTGGTGATTTGCTTCCAATATGACTAGCAGTGACTCAAATTTTTCCCCTAGCATGACTAGCATAGGCCAAGGATTTATTATTCCTATTCTTCCTCTTTCTATTTTGTTTATACTTACAGTTACTAGTAGCTATACTTTCACCAGAGAAATCAGAAGGAGGGGCATAAGACTTTGCTAACGAAGGAACATCAACATGATGCCCATGTGACATAAGGTGCTTAACTGAGAAGTGTAAAGAGAATTTGGGACATTTGGAATTGTACTCAACCAAACCAATAGCCCCACTAATCCAGGTGGATATCGGTGGCCACCCACCTTTAACAACTGGCTCAAAACAATTTTCTAGCAATTTTGGTAATTTACTATTTTTAGCAGTTTTTAACTTCTGCGGCCATTTTGAGGGCCTTAATGAAGACTTTTCAGGATAGATTTTATCAATGATATCTAAAGGCTTTGTTTGAGCCCCCAAAATGAATCTCCTCAGTGATACCTTTCCAACGAGCTATCGTGTGCCCGAAACGAAGATAGCATGCCAAAGTTACGCCCCCGAGAAGTTGATACACCAAACTACGAGGTCCACAAAACTATTGGCTCTTCATCTTCCGAGGTTAGGGTTTTGGATTTTCTTTATGATAAAAAGGCCTCTGGAGCCTCATTGTAAAATCATCTTCTCAAGGATGTGAGTATCCGTCACATCTCTTCTTAGGGATAAGCTTCCACCATTCTAGCGAGTCTTTCACTCTGTATTTTACAGTCTTTGTACATTTTCTCTCATTAATAGAAAATCGTGTATTACTGTATATCTGTGTTTATAGTTGCATCTTTGATAAATTTATGTTATAATATTTGATATCTGAGATATCTCTTACGTTTCTCTATTATATATCCGCTCTCATTTCGTGTCGAAAATAATTCGGATCAGTGGTATCAGAGCATGTTGCTCTTGATCGTTTTTCAGTGCATGTCCCCGACGAGGTCTGAGTATAGAAATTTGGGTCTCGTTCTTGTCTCTCTTGAATAAAATCTCTCTCGCATGTCCAAGAAACCCTCCATGGAGGAATAAAATAAAAATGATAGAGCAAACAATTTTTCCCACATCCTTCAATGCCTGCCAATAAAAACAGGCGCATATTCATCAAGCGACCACTTTGGAAGTACCTCGCCTTTCAAGGTAAAAGTTAATTTTGATATTCCCATATTTGAAGGACAAATAAATGTGGATGCCTTAGAAAAATGGTTAAATCTACTAGAAGGTTATTTCTCTGTTCAAAATTTCTCCGACAGGGAAAATTTCACCTTTGCACTCCTTAAGGCTCTCCCCCATGTCAAACATTGGTGGGAAACTTACTAGGATCAATGTTCCATAAAGGAGTCTAGAATATATGGAGTCGAGCCCACTTGGGATTTTTTTGTGGATGCAGTAAAGGAACAATATTACCCTGTTGGCAACTATGAAGACCAGTACATGAGATGGACCACACTGCAGCAAGAGAGGTGCCAAGAAGTTCCGGAGTTCACCAATACCTTCCATACCTTACGCACCAAGATGGTATCAAAGACTCCGAATGACATTTGGTTCTAAAATACCGTGGGTCTCTACACAGATACATCCAAACTGAAATTGATTTTCTGGACATCTCATCACTCAGTGTTGCTTATCGATATGTTGTTAAAATCGAGCAGAAATGTAAGCACCAGAACAAACGGGAGTTCAGGTCTACAAATCTGCAACAACCAAAGTATGATAAATACGGCCCTAACAAACAGTCTCCCGAAAACCATTCCAAACCACATGAAAAGAAGGGTCACAGGAAGACGAAGGACACTGGAAAATGGTGCGATTTCCACAAAATAACTTGGCACAAAACTGATGAATGTCGCTCAAAATAGTCATTGGTGGCCAAAATCAAAGACAAGGAGGTGAACCGTGACTCATAATCTAATTCAGAAAAGACTGACAGAATACAAATCATCGACGTAGACCCCATTGTTATTGTCGCAACGAAAACAATTCAACTAGAGAACCAACAGATCCTGAAGAGGAGGAGTTCCTTTTTCATTCATAGATGTGGGTGAAGGGGACCCCACTACATTTTATTGTTGATAGAGGAAGCCAGAGGAACCTCATCTGAGTGGAGGTCGTCAAACAGTTGGGATTTTCGGCAACACCACACCCACAACCATACAACATCGAGTGGCTTCACCAGGGACGATATTTTCATGTCAGCCAGTAGTGTCAATTGTCATATGGCATCCAACAGTATTATGTGATGTTGCCCCACTGGATGTCTGTGATGTTCTCTTGGGCCAACCATATATGTGGAAGAACCATGCTATCTATGAGTCTCAGCCCCATAATTTCATTGTTACTCTGGGGGGTCATCTCTACAGGATACTAGAGTTGGTTTCGACTATTATTCCACCTAAACAATGTCGCAAGGTAGTATCTCATACTACAAAATTTTTCTTCTTCACGATTTGTTCAAAAGGTGAACAAAAGGATACTGAAACCACTACAACCTTAGCCCAAGAACCTTCTATCCAACAAAATCAGGTCGACAAGACTGTAGAAAAGTGCAAATATTCCTTCTGCACACAGACATTTCATGTAGCCAGAATGGTTAAAAATTTCCAACCCTTCCAGCCACAGGTTCATGACAACCTTCAAAAAGCTAAGAAGAGCAAATTCTCCAACAAGGCAAGTAGCTCATCAAGATGCAGATTCAAAATTTTTTTTTCCCTCTCCCCCGGGCACTCAATGCAATGGATACCATTTCTTCCTAAGGAGGGAGGATTGATCTAGGTGGATATCGGTGACCACCCACCTTTTCCAACAGGCTCAAAAATACTTTCTAGCAATTTTGGTAATTTACTATTTTTAGCAGTTTTTAACTTTTGGGGCCATTTTGAGGGCATAAATGAAGGGTTTTCAGGATTGAGCTTCTCAATTATATCCAAAGGCTTTGATTGAGCCCCCAAAATGAATCTACTCAGTGATACCTTTCCAACGAGCTATCGTGCGCCCTAAATAGAGATCGTATGCCAAAGTTACGCCCCCAGGAAGTTGATACACCAAACTACCCAAAACGAGGTCCACAAAACTGTTGGCTCTTCATCTTCCGGGGTTAGGGTTTTGGGTTTTATTTATGATAAAAAGGCCTCTGGAGCCTCATTGTAAAATAATATTCTCAAGGATGCAAGTAGCCGTCACATCTCTTCTCAGAGATAAGTTGCCACCATTCTAGTGAGTTTTTCACTCTGTATTTTACAGTCTTTGTACATTTTTTCTCATTAATAGAAAAACATGTATTTATGTATATCTATGTTTATGGTTGCATCTCTGATAAATTTCTGTTATAATATTGGATATCTTAGATATCTCTGTACGTTTCTCTATTATATCTTCGCTCTCATTTCGTGCCGAAAATAATCCGGATCACCCACATTCAACCCAGGAATGTTCAAAGTGTCCATCAAAGGGACACCAACATTTCCAAAGAAAGGAAAAGCACAAGAATCCCCTTGGGGAGGCGTTCCTTGGTTGGTATCGTCAATAACTTTGGCCATGAAGGTCTTATGCACATGTTCTTCCCTTGCAGTATCGTTCAAGTCCGTAAAAGTCTCACACACTGACTTTGGCAAACCAGTGGTATAAAAACCCATGCCTAGGAGGTGACTCAACACTTTCAAGAGAAATACCATTGGTCCTTCCTGACCAACGAAGTGGTTGGTCAAGCACCTTGAATCAATGATCCAAAAGCGTTGAAACTAAAACAACCTAAGGCCAACTACACAAAGAAACACTCCAATAAAAAACCCTAAGAGAAACATCACAAGAAAACAACTTTTCCAAATCTTCAGCCCAGGTGGATGAGGTCCTGAGTCCAAAGAATGACTGACTAACTCACTATGGCAAACAACTAGGAAGCATAGAGCACACCACTAAGAAGAAAATTCTAAAAATATACAAGCCAAACAAACTACCCTTCTGAATTCTTCCAACATAGGGAGATGAAATCCTAATCGTCCAAAGCATTCACAAAGGAAAACGACTGGCCAAGAGAAGCAGTTACCCAAATCTCCAATCGACGGTCCTTTTGGGTGTCTCCCAGAGAGTAAATATTCGGCCTCAGATATCGTGATACACTGCTCGCATTCACCTATGTGTCAACCTATATAATGGAAACTAGGCCACCAACTTGTAATCAACAACCAAGGGGTTACAGTCGACAACTGGGTGAGTGTATGGGCAGGGTAACTAAGCCCGAAGCTCCTCCTGAGGCATGAAACACAATAGGGATATAATCACTCTTAGAATACCCTGAACAGATCCAAGTGTCTCAGAGGTCTGACACAAGTCGGGCAAGTAATGTTATAGGATTCACCCCCAATACACACTCTCCCAAACACTTTGTCGAGATCGGGAGTGGATATCTCTATCATCGTCCTCCACGTGGCCTCATGTTTGACACCTGTGTTAGAGGAGCTTCCTGGATTGAGTAATTACAAGGTGGATTGTTCACATCCTAGCACAAACACCTAAGTTAATTTTTGGTTGGCCTTGGAGATTTTACATCTCCACACCTAATCCAAGCCCCTAGCCTAAGATCTTCCTGAACCCTAGAAAAATTGTTACTAATATATTTTAGATTAGCGTGTTCATTTTAGGGAATTTTCTTACTCAACGAACAGAAGTGAAACTGATGTTGTTTGAGACTCTTTACACTAATTCTACAAATGAAAAAGAAGACTTTACACTAATTCTACAAATGAAAAAGAGTTTCAAGCAAAATGCATGAACAATCCTTCAAAAACTTTAAATGCAAACTTTTCTCTTTTCGATGCAAAAATGCATAATTCAACTTTGTCCTCAATGCGAGAAAAGTAAAGGAATAAAACAAACAAGTATTATTTTCCTTTTTAAATTCTTTTCAAGATGAGAAGAAAACAAAATCCTATATTAAGATCTTTTTCTTTTTCAAATATAAAATATAAAAAATGCAGCTAAGAAGCTTCTTTTCTTTTCTTTGAAAATGAAAGCAAAGTAAAGGAAAAAAAAACTTAAACTCAACTACAATTATTTTTTTGGCTTTTGAAATGAAAACTTAAGGAGCACAATAAATCAACTTTTCTTTTCTTTTTCAAATCATACAAAGAGAGAAGGAAAACAAACAAAAGACCGTTCATGTCATAGACCACTTCCAAAGGGCAGGGATTCAAAATAATCCAGAGGAGAACCTAAAGCTTGTAAACAAACCTTTAAACTTTGAGAAAAATGGAGAGACAAAGAAGACCATACAAAAGAGATTATATTGCAAACTTGTAGACAAAATGAGACTCAAACCTTGTCAAATAGCAGTCAATAGAGGTCCCTGATACTTAGGAGGACCTGGGAAACCAAGAGTTTCCTAGAAAAGTGGGAGGGTTTTTTAAAAGAACTTCAAGATGATATAGACACACGTGTTGTGCTCAGAGAGTTTGTGTATGTACGTGGGTTGTGTTAAGTAATATTGTGTATGTACGCAGTCTAAGCAATCAACATGGCATGTACAAGTCTGAATATATTCAAAAAAGAAAATATTCAGACTTGAAACCCAACCTAAGTAACCTAGTAAACACCCAGAAGGTGACCAGAGACTCAGATAGAATCAGAAAATACAAAGAAACAAGAAATCAAACTAATGAAATATCTCCTAAAAAAGACCCTAAGGAGACTCCCAATGGATTCGCCAATTCTTCTTTGGGGAAAAATCCCCCTAGTCATGGTCTAATGGCTAGGAAAATTGGTGACTCCTTAAAAGACAAACACAGACCTATTCTTACCCAATCTCACAAACCCTAATGAGTGCTTTTAAACAAGGGAAACAAGAAAAAGATGAATAATGACACCTTGTATCCTTTCATTTGTAGTAAATCGTCTTTGTCTGTTGCTTTCTCCTAAGTTCCAGGTATCCTCCAAAAGTTTATCTGAAACAAAAAATAAAGAAATCTACAAGAGAATATATACAATCATTATTAACATAAACATGTACTAATTATCATGAAATAATCTACAAACATTCAAAATTATTCACAATAACATAGACACAAGAATTGGGAAAGGAAAGATCTCTTTTATCGATAACATATAAGGAAGATTACAACCAGAATCTTTAATGTCGACGTCACTCAACGAGCCTCTCCTGGGTTCCTCCAATAAGACTCCAAGTGCATTAATCCTACAATCACTAGAAAATCCTCACAATTAGCATGTAAAACTAATGGGTTTGATGGATTGCATAAAGAGGATGAGAGAATGATATTGTTGGGGATGGATACTCAAAACTGGATGCATAAACTCAGAGATAAAGAAGTAGAAATTTGGGCCTAGTTCCTTTGATTCTTCCAAATTTATTTTCAAATGACCCCTGTAGAGCCCTTTTTATATGGAAATTTGATGGGTATTCAGTTGTGAGAAGGGCTACAGGAGGTAAGAATGGTTATGCAACCCAAAATAGCATGTAAACCCCGCCGAAGAGTGCGAAATTTTTAATTTTTTGCAAATTTTGTGAGTGTACAAGGGTTGTCTATGTATCAGGTAGCATACATATGTGGGCTTCCTATGTATCATGTAGCATACGTACACGGGCTTCCTATATATCAAGTAGTGTACATATTGAAAAATGGAATTTTTTGACAAGGAACTCCATCAAAAGTGATTTGCAAGTGTGTATATGGATGGGCCATGATAAAAAAATGCACAATGGTGGCATTTTGGACTATAACAGTACCCATACCTATTACTTAAATTCTCCTAATGACATTAATATCCCCACTTGGAGGTTAAGTATACCCTTAGTGATGCCTCAAACTGCAACAACTAACCCCTTAAGAGTTTCAGATTGGCCTCCTACTAGGAATATGGGCACCATTAGTATGTTTTTCAGGACCCCTACCTAGAAGAGGGAGAAAAATAAGGGCCTTAATCTCTAAAACGATATTCTTGAGCTCAATGGCCATGGATAAGGCCTCAAAACACCACACATATCATTTCTATGGAAGATCTATCCTCTTAGTGAGATATGGCTACCAATCACAGGTTTTGAGAGCCACATTTGGGTCTCAAGGCCTTTGAGTTGGGCCTTAATGCCATTGGGTGGTTTTGTTCACCAGGTAATGTACTCATGGCCTTGAAGGTTAGGAAAGTAACATAAGGTGATAAGGACATATTTGAATATTCTCAATATCAAGCTTCATTTAGTACTCCTAAAACAATCACATAAGACATATATATAAGTCCAGTAATAGTAAAATATTGAATTATTTAGAAAAATATATATGTTAAACCATTTTCTTTAGGAAATGAATCATATCATTATTTTTCTAATATAATATATGTGTGAGGAAATAAATAAAGAATTTAACGATATGGTTTTTAAAAAAATACATGTATTTTTATATATTTGATGACACCAAATACTAAGGTTAATATATCCTACATGTAAAATATATTATTTAATAGATTAAGGATCCAAAGTGGCATAGGGCTTAGACAGGGTTGTCCATTATCGCCTTTGTTATCCATTCTAATCATGGAAGGACTTAACTTGTTGTTAAAGAAAGGAAAAGGAGAAGGGAAGTTATCTGGGGTGAAGGTTGTTGATATTATGGTAGCTGCGAGAGGTATTTACCTCCATGTGTAAACCTGACAAGAATAGAATATTCCAGGAAGAAAGAAGAAACCCTAATGAGTTGGCTAATAACCCTAGAAGACAAGTCAGCTCAAGAGGATAATTGGTATTAGGTTATTAGCCTACAAGAGAAGAAGTCAGACAGAAGAAATATTATATACTAAGTAAATAGGCACCCAGAATGAGAAGTCGGCCCAGACAGTTAGCCAGAATTAGTATAAATACAGGAGGCCAGTCTTCATTCTGGCAGACATTCTCAAAACTGCAGAGCTCACTTATACACACTGCATTTAACCAGTTTGTGCGCAAGTTTGGAGGAGAGTTGTCGTTGCAGTTGCTGCATCTAGAAGATTGCGTTTCAGCTTGGACTATCTCTTGGTTTTGGTTTGGACTATCTAATTAGCTCTTGTTTGGTGCGTTATCCTTGAAGAAAAGTGTGCCACCCTTTGTTTGGCTATCTAGCCTAGGGTTTTCTTCTGGAATGATTCTCTGTCAAGGTTAAGGTGCTCGGAGGGTGGCTTCGGCCTATGGTTGGGTGACAATAGTGATATTTTCTATGGTAAAATGAGCACATCCATTATATTCTAACAAGTTATGGGCCCACGCCTCCTTCTTTCAGTCTAACCACTGGAAGGGAGAATATCCATAAGGACACTAAGCTCGTGAAAGAACGGTCGCTAGGGTTTTTAGCAGGAGCAATCAACAAAGCACTGTCGCTAGGGTTACTAGCATGTGCAGTTGCAGAAACCCTAACCCTCTCATTGCAACACCTTAAGTGAAGGGATTGACCTAATTTATGGATAGACTAGTGCACCCTAGCTTAGGGCATCTCGTGGTACTCTTAGCAAGCCAAGACGTCAAGATTGAGTTTTTGGTCAAATCTAGGGTTGACCAAATCAAAGCAGCCATGACTTACTCTATGAAGTCAGAAAAAAAGTTAGATGGAGCTTTTAACTTCAGAGCGTGGAAGACAAGGATTGACCTCATCCTTCCCAAGAATAAACTGTTGAATATCGTGAAAGGAAAGATCGCGGAACCAAAATTTGAATAAGGAAAATAGAAGGAACCGCAAAATGTTGCAATTATGGAGAAGTTCAAAGACAGTGACATCAATGCCATGAGTATCATAGTGGACTCTATAAAATACCACTTGATACCCTACATATCCCATTTTGAGTCATCGAAGAAGATGTATGATGCCCTAACAAATCTCTTCTTAGTCAGAAACATTGGACAAGTAATAAGTCTGAAGAATGAGCTCCATGACATGAGGATGAATGATGATGACAGCATAACATAATACTTTGTGAGAATTTCTCAGTTAAGAGATCAGCTAAAAGCTATTAAAGAGATCATTTCAGAGAAGGAATTGGTAAACATAGTACTCAATGGTCTTCCCAAGACATGGGATGCATTTGCCACAAGCATGAACACAAGGAAGGAGTACCCTACATTTGAAGAACTTTGGACTTGCCATGCTCAAGAAGAATCAAGAATCAGTGCAAAAGAGAAACCCCAAAAGAAGTACGATGATCAAGCCTTCACAACAAGATTCAAGAATTTCAAGAACAAAAGGAAGTTTGGTTCAAGGAAGAAGCCAAATCAAGAGAAAGATATGTCAGAAATACAATGCTTCAACTGTCAAAAGTATGGTCACTACAAGAATCATTGTCCTGAGCTAAAGAAAAGGAAGGAGACACATGAAGCATCAGTTGCCGAAGAAAAGGAACCTACAAAGAAGACTAAGCAGGATGAAACAGACTTCTTCTAAGACAAGGTAACAATACTCTTCATAATTCTTGTATATACCATGTTTTCTGTACATATCTTGCATATCTATTTTCTAGAAGATAATATGTTCCAAGAGAAGAACAACAAGATAAGGATTGCTATAACTACGACTACAAGTCAGACAATACACATGAAAGGATGAAGTACATCAACAACCATTGGTAACAATTCATGTGGAAGTTATTACAAAAGTAACAACTACAAGATAAGCCGAAATCAAAATCAATATTGAAGAAATCTAGAAGAAGTAATGACATAAAGAAGTCAACAATCAAGAGGAAACTGGAGAAAGACTTATGACACCTTGCAGAAGGCAATAAGGATGTAGACAGAAGCGTGGATTATGTTAGATGGAGGGAGCCGATTATATACTTCCAAAATGCATGAATCAAGGATCAGGAGGGAGCTAATCCTAAATCCTATGATCCATTGAAGATGATGAAGTAGTAGCCATGAAAAGCAATACGTGCTCAGTTTGACTTTAGAGGAACCCTTCTTCGAAAAGAAGCCTTAAAGTATTCTTGGTTGTCCATCCACATCCATGATCCTATGATGAAAGGAAGAAGTTGGAACCTTCAGAGCATGGAATCTATATAAAACTCCATGGACCCAAGAGCTAAAGAGAAACATAAGGAAGAACACAAAGATTCCAAGAAAGAAAGAAGAGTCAGAACAACCAGTCATTGTATCGAGAATCACAAGATTACCAGCCTGATATGAACTCACTAAAAGCAATCAAGCAAAGGAACTGAAAGTTCTGATGAAGAAAAATGT
>JASDQU010243834.1:118054-131067 GCA_032191745.1 Picea mariana
AAAGTATGGTCACTACAAGAATCATTGTCCTGAGCTAAAGAAAAGGAAGGAGACACATGAAGCATCAGTTGCCGAAGAAAAGGAACCTACAAAGAAGACTAAGCAGGATGAAACAGACTTCTTCTAAGACAAGGTAACAATACTCTTCATAATTCTTGTATATACCATGTTTTCTGTACATATCTTGCATATCTATTTTCTAGAAGATAATATGTTCCAAGAGAAGAACAACAAGATAAGGATTGCTATAACTACGACTACAAGTCAGACAATACACATGAAAGGATGAAGTACATCAACAACCATTGGTAACAATTCATGTGGAAGTTATTACAAAAGTAACAACTACAAGATAAGCCGAAATCAAAATCAATATTGAAGAAATCTAGAAGAAGTAATGACATAAAGAAGTCAACAATCAAGAGGAAACTGGAGAAAGACTTATGACACCTTGCAGAAGGCAATAAGGATGTAGACAGAAGCGTGGATTATGTTAGATGGAGGGAGCCGATTATATACTTCCAAAATGCATGAATCAAGGATCAGGAGGGAGCTAATCCTAAATCCTATGATCCATTGAAGATGATGAAGTAGTAGCCATGAAAAGCAATACGTGCTCAGTTTGACTTTAGAGGAACCCTTCTTCGAAAAGAAGCCTTAAAGTATTCTTGGTTGTCCATCCACATCCATGATCCTATGATGAAAGGAAGAAGTTGGAACCTTCAGAGCATGGAATCTATATAAAACTCCATGGACCCAAGAGCTAAAGAGAAACATAAGGAAGAACACAAAGATTCCAAGAAAGAAAGAAGAGTCAGAACAACCAGTCATTGTATCGAGAATCACAAGATTACCAGCCTGATATGAACTCACTAAAAGCAATCAAGCAAAGGAACTGAAAGTTCTGATGAAGAAAAATGTATGAAAGACTTATGAATGCAAGCATTACGAGATCCAAAACTAGAGGTTCTCCCAGATGGAGGGAGAAGACTATGATGATTACTTGTTCCAGTAAACCAGATATATCTCTACATAAGACATTATATTGTCCGCAATATCCATGGGTTGGAATTGACATCAGATGAATGCAAAGACTATTCTCCAGAATAATTGAATAAAGAGAGTATGTAGAGCAACCTTAATGCTTTGAGCTATACCAAAAAGAGAACCTTGTATGCAGATGGAAGAAGACAACTTGGTAGAGAACCTCCAATGCACAACAGAAGCGTGGTGAAGACTTTCTATAACAGAGATATTGTATCAGAATGGTTACTCAGAAGTTCAGGATGATGGATTGTTAATCCATGATAAACTCTCATGATGGCATAAGAAGTACCACTTGGATATGTTCCAGATTGACCCTTGCCATGATGTTATGAGCTAGTAGGAAACAAATAGGAATCCAACAGTGATATACTTTATTGATCAGAGCCATATGAAGCCTTCAGAGAAAAACTAGTGTTCTAGAAAGATTGAAGTTCCAGCATTACATTCTTCATGATGAAGTCCAGAAAGGAGAAAGTGGTTCTCAAATATATATCTCCACAGATGAGCAGATAAGCAGACATTCTGGTAAAACTTATGTCCAAGATGAAAGAGTTTGCATACTCAAGATGGAGCTCGTGGAGATGACTTCCTTATTGAAAAAGGAAGAGATGAATCCCAGGTTGGGAGGGAGCACTGATGTGTTATTGATTTATGGACAATCATTCTTCAGTTCAAAAAATGGTCCAAGATGAGCAGTTCCTTTCCAGTTTGGAAAGTGGTTTGAGATTTCTGGCGGACAAGAATTTTCTAGTTCGAAAAATGGTCCAGATCGAACGGTCATTTTCATAATGAAAATGGTTCAATGGATTGTTGATGTACCATAGACAACGATTTCCCATTATGGTTAACATGGGGAATGGTCTAGGACAGTCTCTATTCTTAAGGGTTACTCAAGAAGATTGGTCCACCTCGCCAGATAGTCATTCTTTCGAAGCTCATAGTTGTGAGTAGTTTCAAAGAATGGTTCATTTTGGAGTTGGTGCAGGATAGTCATTTCCTTTGGAAATGGTCCAGACAGTCATTCCCTAGGGAATATTCATTCTCTCCAGGTTGCACTTTGTTTAGTGCCGGAGGAATGGCCCAGATAGGTGAATGGTCCAAGTTCAACAATCAAGGACAGGCATTCCTTAGGGAAGACTCATTCACTCCAAGTTGCACTTTCTTTAGTGCCGGAGGAATGGACTAGGGTGGGGAATGGTCCAAGCTCAGAAATAGGGACAATTATTCTTCCTTTCTTGAGAAGAATAGTCCAGATAGCTCATCATTGATGTTTGACTTTCTGAGGGTAGATGCTCTTCTAGATCTCACAGATGTGAGTGGAAGAATGGCCTAGATGATTCAGTTTATATCATAACCATGTTTTCTATGCAGGTTGATATCAGATGATTGTTATGGAGACTGTATGTCTCTGGATAGTATATGTATGCTACTTTGGTGGATGTGTTCCACTGATTGTGACTGTATTCCATTGATCAAGTATCTGTGTGCTACTTGGTGTGGCGGTGTACCACTGGATTGTAGTTGTGTACTACTATGGATAGACACAGTTGTGTTCTATTGAATCATATTGTTCTGATTGCCTTGAATACTATCAACAGCATTGGAAATGATTATCAGCTAGATGGATGATCAATGGACAGATATTTCCCAGACAGAAAATGGTCCAGGACATTTATTCTTCTAGCACATATGTATGAATCAGAAGAATGGTTCTTGCGTCACTCTATGGAGTGAGTGACTTATCCAACATCATTTTTGTTTACTCAAATGGAGTATGGTTTCGAGAGATGATGCAGTTGATGACACTGATAGTGATGATGGTGCTCATAGTCATGAGATATTCTATATGACTATGTTGATGCTACCAGGTGAATGGTATGTTTGTGCTCAAGTCCATTACCTTCAATACCTCCCTAGCTAGGAGGGAGTGCTGATATTATGGTAGCTACGGGAGGTATTTACCTCCACATGAAAACCTGACAAGAATAGAATATTCCGGGAAGCAAGAAGAAACCCTAATGAGTTGGCTAATAACCCTAGAAGAAAAGTCATCTCAAGAGGATAATTGGTATTAGGTTATTAGCCTACAAGAGAAGAAGTCGGCCAGAGGAAATATTATAGACTAAGTAAATAGGCACCCAGAATGAGAAGTCGGTCTAGGCAGTTAGCCAGAATTAGTATAAATACAGGAGGCCAGTCTTCATTCTGGCAGGTATTCTCAGAACTGTAGAGCTCACTTGTACACACTGCAGTTAGTCAGTTTGTGCACAAGTTTGGAGGAGAGTTGTCGTTGTAGTTGTTGCAGCTAGCAGATTACATTTCAGCTTGGACTATCTCTTGGTTATGGTTTGGACTATCTGATCAGCTCTTGTTTGGTGTGCTATCCTTGGAGAAAAGTGCACCACCCTTTGTTTGGCTATCTAGCCTAGGGTTTGCTTCTAGAATGATTCTCTGTCAAGGTTAAGGTGCTCGGACGGTGGCTTCAGCCTATGGTTGGGTGACAATAGTGATATTGTCTATGGTAAAATGAGCACATCCATTATATTCTAACAAAGGTCTCCAGGTTAGTCAAGATTCTACATTTGTTCTTTGTGGATGACGTGTTAATAATGTGAAAAGATTGACCCGATGAGTGGACAGAGATTAAAAACATTTTATTGACTTTCTATAGAGCCTCTGGACTAATGATAAATTGGTCAAAATCTATCTTTTATTTTGCTGGAGTCCAAGGTGAGACATTAGAATTATTAAAAGAAATTTTTCCACACAGTTTTGAGGAACTCAACAAAGGATTCTATTACCTTGGATATTTCTTAAAGGCAGATGCTTATAAATCGGTTGATTGGAGATGGCTCTTATCAAATATTGAAGATAGGATTGGGATGTGGTGTAACATATGGTTAACACTGGGGGGGGGTGTTTCACATTGGTTAAATCAGTTCTAAAAGGACAACCTATGTAATGGATGGCTCTAGCGGCCATTCTAGCCTCCATTCTGGAAAAAATAAGGAAACTTATGTTCAATTTTCTTTGATCGAGCGATTAGGGGAAAAATCATTATCATCTTTGTAGCTGGGAAGTCACTGCAAAACCAAAGCCTTTGGGAGGTCGGGGGACAATAAATATTTATCTTTTCAATAATGCCTTGGCGACAAACTCCTTGTGGCGAGTCCTGATGAAAGATGGATTTTGGCATAAGGTGATTAATAACAAATACATTCGGCATAGTTTTGTAGTCACCTAGCTTAGATCGGCTCTAGCCACAGCACCGATGAATTCCCAGACTTGGAAGAATATCTTGAAGTCATTGCACTTGATAACCCACTGGCTGGGCTAGAAGTCGGGTTTGGGACACTTGATCTTTATTGGGTTGGAAAATATACTGGACCTGGGGTGTTCATCCTTCTTATCTGGCCGTTTTTTAGATGAATTGAAAAGAAACAATGTGGTCTATCTATATCAAGCCTTGGGAGGAAGGAGACCAGGAGTTCTCTTGGAACACTAGAAAACCAACGAGGAGATGGGACTGAGGGGGAATCTAGTAGTAGAATGGGATACATACAGTAGGGCATTGAGTGGAGCGGGTGTACAATTGCAGGACCACGATGATACGCTCCTATGAATTGGGGGAGACAGATCCGGTTGTCTGAATGTTAAAAATTTATATATGGATCTCGCAAAAAAGAAATGGTTGAATACTATAGGGGGTTGGAAAAGACACTTGTGGAAGTGGGATATGGCACAAAAGATAAAATTATTTATCTGATTATCAAGCGCGAACAAAATCCTAACATGGGATACTTTGCAAAAAAAGGGTTGGCAAGGTCCAAATCATTGTTACCTGTGATCCAAAGATGCAGAGTCTGTGTATCACTTATTTCTGTCTTGCAGCTTCTGTTGGGAAGTCCCGGTGAGGATAAAAATCAGCTTAACTACTTGGTTGTTTGGGATGATGGAACATTAAGTGATTGTTTTGAAAATTGGGTAAAAAAGGAAGTGGTATTCATAACACTGCCCTCCATTCTTTGTTGGTTCACCTGGTTGGAGCAGAAAAAAGTAATCTTCGAAGGAACCAAACCTTCCATTTTTTGTTGTTGTATGTAAAGTCAAAGTAAATCTTCCATCTGGGCCAACTTTGAAGAAGGCTCTCCCTTGCTTACTCCAGAATCCGCGCCTCATATCCCCTATAGTGAGTTGGTTCGATGGAGCAGTGGATTTAAGTGACCATAGATGTGGTGCGGGGGGTTTGATAAAGACTAGTGCAAATACAGTCATCAAGTAGACTTTCAAATGTGGTTGTGGGACAAATACTAGAGAAGAATTACTTGGAGCATGGGTGACTCTAATCCTGGCTATGCGATTAAATATAGAAGTTTTGCAGGTAATTGGAGATTCTAAGATTCTTATAGAATGGTTGAAGGATAAAGGAAGTTTATAGATTTGTTCTTTAATGGGATGGATGGACAGAATTAAAAGTCTCAAGAATTCTTTTAAAGAGATCTATTTCACCCATGTATCCACGGAGCTAAATATGGAAGCAAATTACCTCTCGAAGAAGGCTCTAGCGAAGGCAGAAGGAAAGATCAATTACAACCTCTGGGTAGATGGAAATGAATGATCCGTATTTTATGAGAAGAACGAAATGAATTATTAACATATGCTTAACATAGAATAACAGAGATACAATAAAACTGGTTTTCTATTCAATAAGAAAATAAGCTGAAACTATAAAATGCAGCGGAAAACAAGCTTGTTGGAATGGTGGTGGCTTATCTCTGAGAAGAGATGTGACAGATGTGCTCATTCGCAAGAAAATTATTACAATGAGCCTCTCAAGGCCTTTTTACAATAAACAAGAGTATCAAAAACCCTAAACATCCAAAAACCTAACCCTAGGAGATAAAGCGCCAAAAGTCATGTGGGCCCCGTTTGGGTAAGTCAGTGCATCAACTTCCCGGGGTCGTAACTTTTGCATACTATCTACGTTTTAGGTGTATGATATCCCATTGGAAAGATCTATCCGAGGATTACAACAGTTGCACAAAATTTCATGATGAAATTTTGCGACGCAACATACCCAAAAAAACGTCGTTTAGGGCCTCAAAACGGCTTTGGAAGTTCAGGACTCGAAAAACTGCTAAAAATAGTAAAATACCAAAATTGTCATAAATTTGTTTTGAGCCAGCTAGAAAAGGTGGGTGGCCACCTATATCCACCTGGATCAATCCTCCCTCCTTAGGAAGCAATGGTCTCCATTGCGTTGAGTTCCCCCATCAGATGAAGAAATTTCTGTTGAATTTGACCCCGGGTGAGCCACTTGCCTTGGTGCAGGAGTTGCCCTGCTTTGACGACTCGATAAAGATGGATCCTTTGTTGTCGAGTGCCCTTGATCTGTGTGTCCACAATATAATCACTAGATTCCTGTTGTATGCAGTCGAGGTTGAGCTCTGTTGGTTTCAGTTGTTCTGTTATGTCTGAGGTGTCCAATAATGGTGGGAAATAAGGCCGAAGGAGGTCCACGTTGAACACTGGGTGCAGGCCAAGGAAAGGAGGAATATTGAGCTCAAAAGCATTATCCCCCACAGCCTTGGTGATGGTGTACGACCCATAACGGAGTGGAAAAATATTTTTATGGGGTCTTGTAAGGCGTTCTTTCTACAAGTGCAACCAAACTTTGTCGCCCACATGAAACTTATGTGGCACTTGATGTTCATCATGGCATTGCTTGTACTTGTCATTGGACTTTTGTAGGATATCCTGAACCTATTGGCGGATGTGCTAGATCCTCTCAATGAACCAGGTGGCTTTGTCAGCCTCATTTGGAGCAGGAGAGGAGTCGGTCGAGGTGACCGCAAGGGAAAGTGCAACATCTATGGGACCTAATGGTTGGAATCCCAACCCCACCTGAAAGGGGTTGTCTCCGGTTGAGCTATGCAGGGCTCTATTGTAGCTATGTTGGACATAGGGAAGACTCTCATCCCATGTGCGAGGGTGCTTGGAATCATAAATGCACAAGATATGCACGATCATTCGATTTACGACCTTGGTTTGGCCATCTGTCTGGGGGTGGAAGGTCGTGGATTTGGTGAGCTTGGTGTCCAACAATGACCAGAGGCTCGACCAGAATGTCTTGAGAAATCGATTGTCCTGATCTGAGACAATGGTTTTTGGGATTCCAAAATGTACCTAGACTCGTTCAAAGAAAAGCTTGGCAGTGGCTTCTATTGTGATTCTCTTCTTGCAGGCAACTAGAATCGCCATTTTAGAAAAGTGATCAACAACCACAAAAACATGGTCATTTCCCCGCTTGGTGGATGGAAGGCCCGACATGTAGTCAATTGATATGGATTCCCATGTCTTGTCAGGAGTAGGAAGAGGGGTGTACAGGCCCTATTTCTTAATGGTCAGTTTGGAAATAGCGCAGGCAATGCAAGACCTGATATACTTGCTGACCTCCTATCGAATTTTCAGCTAGTAAAAATGTTTTTGTAGCATCGCCACTGTCTTTTCGACGCTGAAGTGTCCTACCACCCGACTGTAGTGGGCTTCCCAGATCATCTTTGCTCGCTCACTTGATGGAACATAGATATGGCCCAAATGGCACAACAACCCATCCTGAAGATGGAAATTATTGACAACTGCCTTTGCACCCAACATTTGGTAGGTGGTGGTGAAGTCTCGGTCTGTCTCATAGAGTTGGGGCCATCCAGAGGTCTCATGGCTGCAAGAGTCTAACACTGTGGTGAGTGTCGCGACTGGTGATCTATTGAGGCAATCAGCGACGCGGTTGGTGCTTCATGTTTTATACTTGATGTTGAGGTGGAATTGCTGCAAGTATGTGGACCACTTTTGGTGGTTGTCATTCTGTAATTTTTCTTGTGTCTGCATGAACTATAGTGGCTTATGATCAGTGTGGATGATTGTCTCCTTCCCAAGAATGTCATGTCTCCACTGGTGGCAGGATTTCACAATGGAGTACATTTCTTTGTCGTAAGTAGGGTACTTACGAACATCATATGATAGTGTCTCACTATGATAGGCCACGAGGTGGTCGTGCTGGGTGAGAACGACACCAACAGCATAATCTGAAGCATCTGTCTCAATCTCAAAGGGTTGTTGCAGGTATGGTAGTGAAAATACTGGGGCTGAGCACAAGCACTACTTCAAATCATTGAACACTTGTTGTTGGGACCGGCCCCACACAAATTTCTCCTTACCTCCACCCCTGGTTATTTCGATGAGGGCCCATGCAAAATGGGAGAATCCCAACACGAACCTGCGATAGAAATTGGCAAGGCCCAAGAAGCTTTGAAGCTCAGTGAGTGTGGTTGGGGCTGGCCAGTCATAGATGAAGTGGATCTTGGCTAGATCCACATGTACTCCATGTTAATCAATGATGTAGCCCAGGTAATGGATCTTTTCCATGCCAAAAGAGCATTTTTCCAAGTTGGCGTATAGCTTGTGCTGTCGCAGGGTGTGCAGAACCTGTTGAATATGCTACAAGTGTTCAACCCAAGTCTTGTTGTAAATGAGAATGTCATCTAGATACACCATTACAAAAGTATTGGTGAATGGTCGCAAGATATCGTCCATCATCCTCATGAAAGTGTCTGGAGCATTTGTCAAACCAAAGGGCATGACCAACCATTCAAAAAGGCCTTCATTTCATTTGTCAAACCAAAGGGCATGACCAACATCTATCTATTATATCGGGACCTGGTGGTAGCCAAACTTCAAATCAATCTTATTGAAGTTTTGAACCTCGTGAGTTGATCAAGGAGGTCGACGATTCGGGGAATCAAGTACCGATTTCTGACTGTGATTTTATTCAGAGCCCGGTAATCAATGCAGAGTCGCTAGGTTCCATCTTTCTTATGTACCAACACGCTTGGGATCCTGTAAGGTGATGAGTTGGGACGGATGTGCCCCTTGTGGAGTAGTTCTTGGATATGCCACTTGATCTCCTCATTCTCTAACAGAGAGCGGAGATAGACTGGCCCATTGAGCAGTGGTGTGCTAAGGGTCAGATCAATGGGGTGCTTGACCTAGAAGTGCAGAGGTACCCCGATAGGTGAGGAGAATATATCCGAGTATTCTTCCACGACCTTATCTACTTGCTTCTGCTGTGTGGAGAGGTCGGTCGCAGAGACCCTGGATGTGGTTGTGATCTTTCGCTCATTTTGAGAGTGAATCACGAAGAAGACAAAATTCCCCGTCTGAGAGATGACCTTCCTGCATTGCTTAGCAGAGATCAAGGAAATAACACTAGGTGGGACAACCTCGGGTATCCTGTACAATTTCCTGTTCAAAGTAATAATAACACTACGAGACCTAAACTCATATACAACATAACGTTTCCATAAATAAGGTTGGCCCAAAAGAACATCACAAACTTCGAGAGGAGCAACATCACACAATACCTCGTCTTTGAAGGGCTTGATGTCGTACGATAGTCGACACGGTTGGCTGACGCGAAGATCGTTTCCTTGGCGGAGCCATCCAATGGTGTAGGGTTGTGGGTGCAACATTGTCAGCAGGGCCAGTCGTTTGATGACCTCTGCTAAGATGAGGTTCTTCTGACTACCTCTATCAATGATGAAGTGCAACGGGGTGCCTTTTACCCACATTTGTGAATGGAAGAGGTGCTTTCCTTCTTCTGGCTCGTCTGGTTCACCATGTTGGAGCTTGGTGGTAGCAACGGTGGCACTGGGTTCCACGTCAATGATCCGTCTTCCCCTTTCTAGTTCTGACTCAGATTCAGAACCCACATCTGATTCAAAGGCTTTCACTTCGGCCACCAGTGACTGCTTTGAGCGGCAGTCAACAGTGCTATGCCAAGGGCTTTTATGGAAGTCGCACCACTTCCTGGTATCTTTCTTTGTCTTTCTAGTGTCCTTCTTTTCTTGCGGCTTGGACTAGTTGTCCTGATACTGTCCATATTTGCTCTGTCCTTTTCTCTATGGGTTGGGGCCGCCCTTTCCTGGCTTTTGTTGTGAGGGGTTCCCTGGCCCAAATTGTCGCGTCTTTTGTTTGAGCTTCTGGTCGATTTTGATGGCATATTGGTAGGTCGCGGCCAAGGATGAGATGTCCAGAAATTCCATTTCGGTCTGGATGTATCTATGTAGAGCACCGCGATACTTGAGCACCAAATGTTGCTCTGAATATTTGATACCCAGCTTGGTGTGCAAGGGATGGAAGATATTTGTGAAATCTAGCACTGCTTGGTCTCTTTCTTGCCGCAGTATGGTCCATTTGGTATACAAGTCGTCATAACTTCCGACAGGGTAGTATTGTTCCTTAATAGCATCCCTGAAGGATTCCCAGGTGGTCGTGACTGTAAATAATGAGGGTTCCTCTGTTTCCTTTTGCCCACAGAAAGTTTCCCACCAATCTTTGACGTGGGGAACGAGTTTGAGGAGCGCAAAAGTAATATTTTATCTATTAGAAAAGTTATGGACAGAAAAATACCCTTCTAGTAGATTCAACCACTTGTCTACAACATCTGCGTCTATCTGAACTTCAAATATAGGAATAGCGAAGTTTATTTGTACCTTGAAGGGGGCGTCGCCTCCGCTCGAAGAAGATGCGTCGCCTATTGGTAGTCGTCGAAGGATTTGCGTGAAACTATCCATCATCTCGTTCCTCTATTGTGTGAGCGCTACCTCAATCAACAGTTTGAAAAGATTTCCTGTCCCATCATCTTTCTTTTCTCTTGCCATGGAAGGTCGCTTGGGCATGCGAGAGCTTTTTACCTCAAGAGAAACAAGCTCAAGACCCAACTCTTTGTACTCTGACCTCGTTGGGGACATGCATTAAGATGACAAGGAGCAGAGCGCTCTGATACCACTGATCCAGATTTTATGAACAAAACGAAATGAATACAGATTATTAACAGATGCTTAACACAGAGTAACAAAGATACAATAAAACTGGTTTTCTATTCAATAAGGAAATAAGATGAAACTGTAAAATGCAGCGGAAAACAAGCTTGTTGGAATGGCGGCGGCTTATCTCTGAGAAGAGATGTGACGGTTGCGCTCATTTGTAAGAAGATTATTACAATGAGGCTCTCAAGGCCTTTTTACAATAACCAAGAGTTTCAAAAACCCTAAACATCCAAAAACCTAACCCTAGGAGATGAAGTGCCAAAATTCATGTGGGCCCCGTTTGGGTAAGTCAGTACATCAACTTCCCGGGGTCGTACCTTTTGCATACAATCTTCGTTTTAGGCGTACGATAGCCCATTGGAAAGATCTATCCCATGACTACAACAGTTGCACAAAATTTTGCTATCACAACATATCCAAAAAAACGTCGTTTAGGGCCTCAAAACAGCTCCGGAAGTTCAGGACCCGAAAAACTACTAAAAATAGTAAAATACCAAAATTGCCAGAAAGTTGTTTTGAGCCAGCTGGAAAAGGTGGGTGGCCATCGATATCCACCTGGATCAATGAAGGACCCACTTCCTTCTTCTATCTTTATTAACTTCTTAGCCATCTTTTTGGGTCATTTCAATCTTTGGAGATTTTTTAGGACAATCACAGTCATTGGTGCAACATAGTTATATTTTGGATTGTTGTTGAATCTTAACTTACAGGCTATAAGTGTTATGTTGTATTGTAAGCTCTATGTACAGAGCCTTTGACAAGAACTTTTTTTTAAGGATGGTTTTATATTGTATATGTCAAGAATGAAGGACTGCATAGAATGCAAGAACTATGATGATATGTAATGTGCACCATTTTATATTTTCTAATATAAAGAGAAAAATTTCTTGTTGAAAAAAAAAGTTTGAGGATTAATAATGTGTGATAATAGACTTCAAGTTTTCTGAGATATGGGATTCTAAGGATTATTCAAAAATCTATGTCTAACATAATAAATGAGTTATGAATGTTTTATTTGTGCATTTGTATAATGGTTTGGAAGAAGTTTCATTAAGTTGATTTTTATTTATTATGGACATAAACATTTGTTTTTTAAATCACATCTCTTCTTCTTAAAACCACGATAAATGAATTCTTTAAGATCATTCATTGTTGTACATTTAGTGTGGAGGACCACTGACAATGGCAAAAGCTGTGGATGTTAGATGGGATGAAGGAGATGAGAGAGTAGTTTCAGAGGAGTGCAGAAATTGTAGGAAGAATTGTATGGTGAGGAAAAGATAGGAGTACAGGGAAGGATTGTATGGTGAGGAAAAGATAGGAGTACAGAGAAAAACCCTCATTAGGCATTATTTTGTTTTTTGCAATTACATTAGAAATGCATTTTTTCATTTATAACCTTTATATTAACATTTAAATTTTATTGTTAAAATCACAATGAATAAAGTCTTTAATATAATTCATCATTAGAAGGCCACTAAAGATATTTTCAATGTAAAATACCCTTTCGCGGATCGCCTTATTTTCTTGAGAGGTAATACTTTGCAATCATGATGAGATACATTTAGTGTGGAGGACCACTGACAATGGCAAAAGCTGTGCATGTTGGATGGGATGAAGGAGATGAGAGAGTAGTTTCAGAGGAGTGCAGAAATTGTAGGAAGGATTGTATGGTGAGGAAAAGATAGAGTACAGAGAAAAAACCCTCATTATGCTTTTATCGGCTAAACCCGCTATTAAAATAAAGTGTTTTCAGACGCGTTCGTTCTAACGAAAGAGGCCAGCCAGCCTTCCGTCAACCGCGTCAACGTTATTTATTTGCGTGTGGGGTCCACGCGCGTTCTACGGCAGCTAGAGTGCATTCAATTAAAAAGGAGAAATGGTGTCATTTTGTCTTTACTTTTGATTTTGCAATTTGATACGCATCCACTGGAAAGCCCAAGATGCAAGAGGACGAGACGCTCTTCGGAGCACGTGAAACCGAAAGCAAGAATGGAAAGCCCAAGATGCTCACTGTACGCTGGAGTGCATGTGATCTACAACTGGAACGCATTCAAATAAAATAGTAGAAACGATGCC
>JASDQU010243835.1:52313-71718 GCA_032191745.1 Picea mariana
CATTCATCTCTTACTTATTAGGAAAGAGGTGATCAGGAGTATTCAAAGAGTACTTGAATGGGGGAAGGTGGTTTATTGATATGCCACTTGACTGAAGGAAACAAGAAACCTTTGAATAACAACACTGTGATCTCTCTCGAGGGAGGGGGGGTGTTAGACTGGGCGATGGCCTCCAAAGATTAGTAAGCAAGATATAGGTATCAGTCTTTGCTTGTTGTCGAATTGGAAAATCTCTAGAGGCAATGTAGTAGCTCTACCAATTTGAAGACAATCTTGATTCAAAAAAGGTCTGTTGTAAACTTTGCCTGTATGATGGGTTGGGGGATTGCCTTCTTGCATCCGATGATGCGACGGAGTAGGAGGGTTTGAACTCTCTCGATAGGGCCCCAGTTTGACTTGAGCAAGCTCGTCCCCATTCCTTTGAATCGTACAAAACTATGGCTTTGATGATGGAGTCCATGAGGTCCAGTTTGGACAAGATATCTTGAAAATGGTGTTGGAAACATTGTCTCTCCATAAGAGTGACGAGAAACCCTTGGCGATTGTTCTAGCACTTCTGGACCTCGGATTTCGATTTCGTCAGTGGTGTTGAAATCATAATTGCATAAATCATATAGTTGGCCCATTTTAGGGATAAAAAATCACTTTGACGAACGCTGAAAAATTGTGCTCAAAGGCATTTTTTTAATGAAAGTCTAGGTCCTGTTCTTGCTGCTGCTTCACCTGAATCCAATTCCGTCAGTTCTTGTGTCATCTGTGCTGTGTAGGCTTTTAGTTTATCCATTGAAGCTGATGTAATGTGTTAGTAGCACAAAAATATAAATCTGTGAAAACAACCAATTGAAGTTCGAAGAGTTTAACACTATTTAGGAGTTGGGAGGACCAATTCCTTCTAAGATGATTTTTCAGAGCCAACACAAGAGCTATAGATGCTGTAGTTAACCCATCTGATGATATACGACAATTTCATGATTATGGTTAGTCATAAAATCATGAAGCGCAAAACGTGCATGCTAGTATGATATGCGTAATGAAAATTGTTGGCGACACAAACAGTGTCAATTACAACTGTAACATGATGTGGATTAAGCAAGGTAGGCAATCAATCATCAGTTATCCAGCCAGGCGTGGAAAGATTAATCATTAGAAATTATGGGAGCTTGGTTGACAGTAGCATTGAGAGGCGACCCAATTGGATGAGAATAAAAGAGGTTTCAACTTTCAAGATGAAAGCATTTAGCTGACAGGGTGTTAGCACAAATTTCCACCTTCCATTCGAGCTGATATAACCTGTTATTTCAGCGATGAAAACTTGGCTAATTCAAGGAGTAATGGCCCCAAATGGTCACTGACCAAAACTCCTCTTCGTTTGGGCTAGTGCTTGCTAGCCTCTGGGGGGAGTCCCTAGGCACCTTGGGTACCTTGCTGTTGTCTTTTAGGACTGATTTTCTGTGTTTAAACCCAAAAAACAACGAGCTGTTTGTCTTGGACAACGTGTCAAAACTGTTCAAAACGATGGAAAAATATGATTTCTTCACTTGGAGGGATCTTGCAGGATTAACACAGTGGATATAGAATAGAAGTAGAACAAAAAACTAGTTAAAAAATTAATAAAATTCACAATGAACAATTTAGAAAATAACAAATCCGATTGCAAATTTCACAAGACATCGACAAGAAAAAGGTTAGAGAACAAACACTTAATTTCTTTATTGAATAGGCTTGCAAGAGGGTTGGCTACACCACTATAGGCAAGTCCACAACCGTTACAATAATCACTTTGCTCAAAGAATGAGTCACTAGACTAAGAGAGAGAGAAGAATGAGAGAGAAACACTATGATAGCTGCTGCTAAGAACCGACCAATAACCAATGAAAACCATCCAATATATTAGAGAGGAGTGAAAACCATCACAATTTCTGCTGCTCTTTTACAAAATGTGGGATCATTAACTTTCTTTTTGGTGTCTTTTCCATCTTGTTTGCGGGCCCATTGAGATGCATTCCATTCATCAGATGCAAACATCTTTTGCAAGTTCTTTGATTGGGAAGCCATAGATTGTAATTTCAAGAAGTGAGTTGCAAATCTAGTGATGGCAGACCTAAGAAGTTCCTTGTTCTTTGTGTTTTTCCTCATCAGGTTCAAAACCCATGAGTGGCTGTAGATGTACTTTGTGATGCTTTTGGCATGTTCTATATTGTTTTTGATCCATTCCTGTTTGCCAATGTTCTCAAGCATGAGGTCTATGCAATGTGCAACACATGGGGTCTGTTATCACTCCGTAATTTTCCTTGGCTGTGAGAGGAAAACTCAGAGGTAACCACAAACCAACTTGCAGATTGGAAGCTCGCCCTTCCAATCCAGAGAGGGCTCTCTCTGTTACAACTCAATCAAGAACTGACTGGTTATCTAATAGGCACAATGGCTAGATCTTGAAATAATGGCAGGGTTTATGAAATTTGGCTGATTGAGAAGAAAACCATTGGGCATGGAGTCAAATAAATAGGTGTTTAATCAGAAAATTCGCAAGGATTGGTAAATAGAACAAACAATCTCAGAGGCAAGATAGACAATGTTCTCTTAGACATTTTACTCGCTGTAGTATGGTGGTTGAATTAAGAAAAACAGTCCATTAAAGCAGAGCATCTATCAAGGATGAATTCTGCATTAACTTTAGAAGAACAGATGAAAATATTTGAGTGTGTTGAAACAAAGCATCTAACAGAGGATGAATTCTGAATCATATAATTTCATTCAAATACTGAAGACATCACATATAAATGGAATACTAAGAAAGGAAAACATACACAAAGGAAAAACACAGAGCAAGAAAGCATTGGCACATGAATCTCTGAGTTTGAATTGCTCAGGCATTTCTGTCTTGAGAAATTTTCATTAATATGGAAACCTGATACAATAAAAGTCCTCCTAGTTCTTCCCTCTCGAACCCCTTCACCCTCCTCTCTTTCATTATATATAGAGTAATATTACATTGTAGTTCAAGAGGGTCGAAATCTTTAGGTTTTCTAAATTTAGAAGGAGTTGCAACAAATTATAACAAACTAGAACTGATTCCTAGATTTCAGGGTTTTGTTCTTAACTAATTTATACATACAAATCTCAACAAATTACACTATCCGAGGGCAAAATAAATAATTCTTTGAGTCTTCATGGTGATTTAGCATGTTCCATCCAGCTGGCAGTCGAATAGACTTTGTCTTAGGCTGACTGTGTAATTTTGCAGTGTCCTGGTGACAATTTGCTGCAAAAATTGTCTAAATTTCTCTAGCTGATATTTTTTAATTTTCTCTCAAATGGTAAACTGGGTCGGGCCAATTTTTTGTTAACAAGTTAATAACATTATAATGCTCCTCCACAAAAAATTTGAGCAAAACCCAGTTCACGGTTTTCGAGAAAAACCCAAAATGGCTGTAGGTGATGGTGGCCCATTTCTCAAAAACCGTGAAGTATTTTGACCTGAAATTAAGTGAGTTTATTCATCTTATCCTGATGCATCTTCCCTCAAAATTTTGTGGCAAACGGATGCACGGTTTGGGAGATATGATGAAAATACACTTTCGCTGCAAAACTGCCATAACGAAGTTCGTATTCACTGCAAAAATGTGATTATGCTGCAAAAATGCCAGAATGCTGCAAAATGGGCGAATAGGCTCATAAATTGGCACAAAAATTAGAGGGTGCCAACATTGGCTCCATCTGGGGATGCTATCCTCCATGTGAGGTAGCAAAGAACACGTAGACCGGGTGCCTAGTCCATTGGGCTGATCCCAAACCTTTCACATCCTGCAACTTGCAAACTGACTTGTGACCTGTACCTGTTATTCAACTGAAACCAAACTACACCATAGTGAAACTACTGCATCTTTATACAAGATGGAAATTCAAAATAAAACCAAACTGCTCACTGCTAAAATCAAACTGAAACTGTAATCTGACCATACTGTGCAAACTGAAGGAAATGCTTGAAGCATCAAGCTTATTTATGTACAAACCATCCTATTTTAACCCGCTGAAAATAATTGTTGGATCAAGTGATATGAAAGATCCAGTGCAACCAATCAAGCAGCTGGATACTTGACTGAAGCATGCATTCAACTCCTCAACACAGAAAGAAAAACTGAAGATGTGACAACTCAAATTGAAGTATGAATCCAAATTCCATACTCATCCATTCTGAGAAACAAAAACTACTGCCCGATTCTAGAAATGCTACTGAAATCTCTTTTTCTGATGTTTCCAATAGAAATGCAAAAGGATCTTCAAAACCATGGACTATTACCTCATGAAGTTTTTCATTTGGTTGATTCTTCTCAAATGGAAGGCAACAATTTGTTTGATAGATTCTTCATTATCATCCACATCATGAAAAAGGACTGAACATTCTCGAAAATTTTTAGGTGCAGCAATCTTATCATATATATGAGGAATGTTTGAAAGTGCTTCTTCAGAAAAATTATCTCGACTTTCAAAAGAATCTTGGAAAACAAATTCTTCTTTACTGCCTCTCTGTGGCTCTGAGATACAACTGTCACAAACTTATTCATTGTTTTCATGAATAAATAACTCAGGAGAAGATTGAAATGATTCTAAATCTATTAGATTATCCATATCTCTCTCTTGGTCCTTGGAAACTTCTAAAGGCTGCTGAATTTTCTCATCATTCTCAGGAGATGGAAAATAATTTTCATCAATAAAATCCTGACAGTTTCGTTTTCAGCCAAGGGAGAAGCTATTGTTTGCTGGAAGTTTTCCTGAGTATCTTGACAGCTACCCTCTACTTTTTCCTCTTGATGCTGAAAAGGATTTTCATATAAGGCTTCTATAATTTCTTCATCCATAAACTCTTCATCATTATAAAATTTTTCCAGGTGTTGAATGAAACCTCAACATGTTCACGGCAGTTTTCAACCAATAACAAAGAAGGATAATGCTCTTTATATTTCTCAAAAAATACTGTATGAAAATCCTTAAGAGAATAAAGACTAGCAAGTGGTAATTTTTCATACCAAGATCTTGCATTTCCCTCCAAGGTGGCCATGAACATCTTCATCAAACAATCTTTATGAAATTTAACCTTTAGCTTACGTACATGCATATGGAATTTAATTAAATGAAAAGCAACATCATCTCCTTTTTCATCTTTAAATTTTGGCAAATAAGTTTGGCAATCTATACAAGGCATTTGATTTGGAAAACCAGGAATATGTGAACGATTCATAGTAGCATACCTTATAGATGAATTCATTTTCGGATATTGGAGTCGCCAATAAACTCTTCAAGCTCCAGATTCTTTGTATAATGGAGTGGCCATGAAAGCTCTGAAATTTGGATTCTTCTGAAAATGGAGTTGCCAGGGTAAAAAAATACAGCCAATTTCTGTGTCTGACTCTCTGTCTACCCTCAGGAGTCAAATCTGATCTTTTTCGTTCTTTCTCAGGGAAGATTTCACCTTCGCTCCCCGACAACAGTGCCAAAATATTATCACTTCGTAATTTTCTTTGGCTGTGAGAGGAAAACTCAGAGGTAAACACAAACCAACTTGCAGAATGGAAGCTAAGCCCTTCCAATCCAGAGAGGGTTCTCTCTATTACAACTCAGTCAAGAACTGACTAGTTATCTAATAGGCACAATGGCTAGATCTTCAGATAATGGTAGGGTTTATGAAATTTGGCTGATTGAGAAGAAAACCATTGGGCATGGAGTCAAATAAATAGGTGTTTAATCAAAAAATTCCCAAGGATTGGTAAATAGAACAAACAATCCCAGAGGCAAGATAGACAATGCTCTCTTAGACAGTTAATTCGCTGTAGTATGGTGGTTGAATTAAGAAAAACAATCCATTAAAGCAGAGCATCTATCAATGATGAATTCTGCATTAACTTTAGAAGAATAGATGAAAATATTTGAGTGTGCTGAAACAAAGCATCTAACAGAGGATGAATTCTGAATCATATAATTTCATTCAAATACTGAAGACATCACATATAAATGGAATACTAAGAAAGGAAATCATACACAAAGGAAAACACAGAGCAAGAAAGCATTGGCACATGAATCTCTGAGTTTGAATTGCTCAGGCACTTCTGTCTTGAGAAATTTTCATTAATATGGAAACTTGATACAATAAAAGTCCTCCCAGTTCTTCCCTCTCGAACCCCTTCACCCTCCTCTCTTTCATCATATATAGAGTAATATTACATTGTAGCTCAAGAGGATCCAAATCTTTAGGTTTTCTAAATTTAGGAGTTACAGCAAATTATAACAAACTAGAACTGATTCCTAGATTTTAGGGTTTTGTTTCTTAACTAGTTTATACATACAAATCTCAACAAATTACACTATCTGAAGGTAAAATAAATAATTCTTCAAGTCTTCATGGTGATTTAGCATGCTCCATTCAGCTGGCAGTCGAGTAGACTTTGTCTTAGGTTGATTGTGTAATTTCGCAGTGTCCTGGTGACAACTCCGCTGCAAAAATTGTCTGAAATTCTGTAGCTGATATTTTTTAATTTTCTCTCAAATGGTAAACTGGGTTGGAGTTAACAACATTATAATGCTCGTCCACAAACAATTTGAGCAAAACCCAATTCACGGTTTTCGAGAAAAACCCAAAATGGATCTAGGTGATGATGGCCCATTTCTTGAAAACTGTGAAGTATTTTGACCTGAAATTAAGTGAGTTTATTCATCTTATCCTGATGCATCTTCCCTCAAAATTTTGTGGCAAACGGATGCACGGTTTGGGAGATATGATGAAAATACACTTTCGTTGCAAAACTGCCATAACGCTACAAAAGTTTCTGTTCAATGCAAAAGTGTGATTATGCTGCAAAATGAGCGAATAGGCTCATAAATTGGCACAAAAATTATAGGGTCCCAACAGGGTCCAAAATATGGTTTTGTGTTTCTCCTCTAACATCTTCCCAGCAAGAACATAGTTAGAGGCATTATCTATGATGACCTGAACAACATTGGCCACCCCCACCTCCATAACAACCTCTTCTAAGAGCTCAGATAGCAAGTTTGCATCTTTGACCCTATCAGATGCATCAACTGATCTCAAAAACATGGTTCCTTGTGGGCAAGAGACAAGGAAATTTATGATAATATGGTTCCTTCCATCACTCCATTCATCTGATATGATGGGACATCCTGTTTTGGCCCATGATTCTTTGAAATCTGTCAAGTATTCTTCAATGGATGTGACCTCTTTGTGCAAAAGAGATCTCAAATCATGCATAATAGGGCCTTTAAAGTCCCTACCACAAGCAATAATGACATCCCACATAGGTTGGTAATATGGTGAGTGGGCAACATTGAAGGGGATATCGACATCATACCACCATCTAGATATGTACTCATAAGCAATCTCTCTATATTGTTTATTCTAATGGTCATCTAGGTTGGGCTGAAATTGAGTAGGTTGACCTTGAGAAACATTGGCATTGTTAGAGCTAGAAGTGGGGGGAGTTGTGAAATACCTTTGGACGGTATTCCTCTTTTTACTTTTAGGCTGATGCATAGTATTTTCACTTTCAAAAGGAGGAGGAACATAACGAAAGGGGTCTCTAACACCGGTAGAAGGAATAGATGAAGAGCCCTCGTTGGCTGCCCTCATTTGTGCTACAGTCCTCTTCCTCCCTATTTTAGCCCGTATAGCCTTTTCCCTAGCCTTTTCTTGTTGGTAGTCATTAAGTACTTTTTGCATATCTTCTCTAATAGGCCCAATAACATCTCTAATGGTGCCTCACATGATTTAACCTGGCCTCTAACACCAACCAAGTGTTCTTTCAGCCTACGAATGCCCCCCCTCCCCCACCCCTTGATGCCTTTTTGACAATACTTGCAATACATTAGACCTNGCTTTTGGGGCCATTGTAAATTTGTAAATGCAAACTCAAAGGCTAAAGCAAAGGTGCAATTTGCACAATGCAAGCAATCTGAAAATGCCAAGAAGGAACCTTGTCTTAGACTCTTTACTTTATCTTCTATGATTCTATCTAAGTTTCAAACATTCAACAATCAAGATGGAAAAAAAAAGAGTGGCAAATTTTCAACATACCTCTAATCCAACTCCTCCAAACTTGAATATGAACTATAGCCTCCTAGTTGAGATGCCAAATCCACAACAAACTGCCCAAAACACTTTCCCAAGAAGCTCCTCAATGGTGCTCCTCAAGAATCAATGTTGCTCCAAAACCCAAATGCTCCCAAATGCTCAATGAGAGAGGTGTGAGGCACTTAAGAGGGGAGTGAGAGTGTCTTATAGATTAGAATTAAGGTTTAGGATCTTAGGTTTTAGGTTTAAATGGAAAAAAATATAATTTTTGAGGCTCGTGGGTCCACTATAGCTGGTCCGGACCGAACCGAATGATTTATGACGAAATCGGCTGGTTTGGTACCGAACCGTCTGGCTTGGTACCAAAGCAGAGGATTCTGTCATAAACCGGTCTACCAGTTCAAACCGGTCGGCCATCAGACTGGTCAAACTGACCATTTCTGGTTTGACCGGTTTTTAAAACTAGGCTTGCCACTTGTCACTGCTGGAGATGACGATGACCACTAAAAATATAAATTTCCAAAAATAGCCATCCAGTCCCAAAAATTTGAAACTTATCGAAATTGACCCAAACTCTCCACAAATGCTCAGAATGACTCAAAAGACCACCATCATGTCTAAACTACTAAAAATAGAAAGTCCTCGCATGTCCATGATATTATACTCATTGGATTCGATTTTCCGCAAGGAATCCGAATTCGCAATCAGAATCGACATGTGAACCCTGGTGCTCAACCTGCTAAAAATAGAAATCTATGCCAAATCATCCTAGAAAAGGCCCAAAAGACTCGGAATGTCTCAAGGATCAATAATATGTACTTAGAATCTGAATCTGGGGCTTGGAGCTCAAACTGCTAAAAATAGAAAATTCTTGCATGTCGCCCCGAAAAGTGCTATCGGGCCTAGAATCATGCAAGGACCCTCCCTGTATGCTCAAAACTGCTCCAAACTGTCAACATACCCACTCAAACCGTGTCTCCTAAAAAGTAGCAACATCTGATGTATGTAAACATCTCTCTCAAATGCATGGGAAACCAAGCTAACTCTAACTCTGAACAAAATAACCCTATACCGATCATATACCTGCCTTTGATGGGAACCAACATCTGCTAACCACAAGTGCTAGACTTTGGTGGAATCTCAAAATGCTAGCCAAAAATAGTCCATGCTGGCCCTTAACCCTCAAGATTTTTAAGGGTGAAAATCTAGGGGTTAACAATAGCGACTCAAGGGGACAATATGCCTTTGTGGGATGTCGAGAACCATATGAATCTCTGTGTCTGTAAAACTGATGCTCTGTGAGAATTCTGTAAGATGTACCAATGATGCTCTGAAAAGATATGTACCAAAATGTGGCCCTGTAAATGTGTGGAAGGAAAGAAGGTCCTGTAAGTTGACCTATGATACCAAAACCTGTTCAATGGGCCATGGAATCAAAGTATATAAACCTCCCATTGAAAACTGTAACCCAAGGGGTCTCATCCAAATCTGCTACCTGCTACCACTCAATATGTACACTCCTCCCCATGGTAAATGTGCTGATGTCGACACAAGGGAGAGAGTCACTTCATCACATGTAATAATGTAAACACTTGTGAAGTGCGAAGGAACACCACCAACAATGTCAATGGGTCCCTAAGGTATGAGCACAACCTGACACTGTGTAAGATGTTCTGAAGTTGAACAATGACAAGGATCATCCAATCAAGGCCCAATGATACTCAGCCTTGTCGGATGCAAAATAACTATCAATGTGGCTAACGACTACCAAGGTGGTCTAATTTTGGGTCATCTGTAGATAATGTGTCGAAGTCAATACAAGATGACCTGCTAAAAAGAAGAGCAATAATGTCTTTCTTTCCTCAACACGAAGTCATGAGTCAAGAAGATCAAGATAAAAGAACCAGGTACCATATCCCTATTGTTGGATGGGGGGATGACTGACTCAAAGCAAAAGACTCAATGATAAGAGATGAGGAGACAAAACATAAGATGACTCAAGATACTCCTATGTCTCCTCTAAACTACCCATACTAAAGGCTCAATGCTTTGGGAACAATGACAAAATGGGACACCCATCCAGGCTCACACTAATGATAGACACAAAGGCTCGACATGTGAACAAATTGACATTCAAATTTTAACCCAGGAACAACAATTATGGGCAACCATTTATTCGTGAAAGGAAAGACACACAAGCCATGACCACATGCTGATATAACTAGGCAAAAATCAACGACACTCATGCAAAAAACTGAAGCAAATAACTGAAGGGAAAAGACACTGCAAGGATAATGTAGATTGCTGTCCTAAAATCTGCAAAAATAAGCAAACTAAAAATACTGAAATGACCATGCGGAAAGGGAAAGACAACTACTCTAGACCCAAAAAGTTTTTACATCAAAGCCCCCATGATTAAATCATCATACTCAAAGGACCAACGTAACCATGCGGCCAAATGATCAGTTCGACAAGAAAGGTAAACGAAGTCAACCTTCCAGGGGGACTGACCATGAAATCTCATATAACCTAACGCTGCCTTGATGTATTTGCCAATGAAGGCATAACTGAAGGGTGTTGGTTGACTGAAGGCTGCTAATTGAGGCTTAGAACACGGCATTTCAACAATAATAAATGTGAATGCATGAGATCCAAAACTCTTGGAATCTACCTGCTGAAATACCTCCATCATCCTGATCTCAACTGGGTCATGATAAACTCTGATATCCAAGTTCTGATCAATCTCAGGATCTTGAAGAACAACCTAGGGATGTGGAATCATAGGCAAAGTGTAAGGGACATCATCCTCCAGTTGAACCAAAAGTGGGTCCTCCTGCTGTAATGGTGTCTGATCAAGCTGTTCGTGGACCACTACTGGGATAGGAAAGGATGAAATCTCCTGTTGACTGATCTCCACTTAGTTAACCTGTGGTTCCTCCTCTTGAAATTTTTCATCATTACTAATGGGAGGAACCAATGAACACTCTTGAGTATTCAAATCTTCACCTTCATCTTCTTGGAACTCTGCTTGTGACTCAAATGGTGCAACTATTGGTTTCGGATCATCTAAAATTGGGCTATCACCTTCCTGTTCTTCTCTAGGAACTTGATACGATGCAAGTTGTGGTTCATCTTGAATAACACCGAATTCTTGCACTTCTGTAACAACTAATGGTTGAAGATCATCGAGTGGAGTTACCTTCACTGGTTGGTCTTGGACATGGATCAAAGGGAGTTCACAAGCTGCAAGGTAATTTCTCTCTAGCTTGATAGTGGCAGCTTGCAATTCTTCCAGATTTTGAGGGTCTTCACTCCTGAGTAAAACACCAAAAATACCATCAAATGCTTCGAGATAATAAATCAAAGAGCAACATCTTCATTAGGCCTTACTCTGTAAGGAATTCAATTGTAAAATTTGTAAAAACGAGTATTAAATTGGAAAATAGTTTCACTTTCATGCTTTTTAATGATTGAAAAACTGTGCATAAGAAGAAAATGTCCTGTGTATTTTCCCATCTCTCAGAGAATTTCTCTTGGAAGGAATCCCATCCAGCAATGGAAGCATCAAGAAGGGACTTGTACCATGCTCGTGCCTCCCCCTCGAGGGTCGACACAAACATTCTCATGTTCCACATCAAAATCGCCCACCACTTGCAAAAATTTACCCAAGTGATCATCAACTGATTCTCCCAACCTCCCTACAAACAAAGGTATGCGTTTAAGCCATTTATGTGCAGGTAAGTCATGAGGATAATTTGGGAATGCAACAAAACTTAGTGGTTTGAAGGCACAAAATATCCACCTTACTAGTGGCCTCACAGCTGCATCCATATTGTTAGTCTCAGATAGAAAAAAGCACAGCTGCTACCCTACTACTGGCCCGAGATGGAAATAAAATGAAAGATGAAGAGGTCGAAGATACACTCACCATAGTGCTCGTCGAAAAAGAACTTATCTAAGAATTCATACGCTTACCAACTTCGAGAGGAGTTCTTGGTGAAGGGATAATCTTGTTCTAAGGAAAGATGTTAGGGTTTGTTGAAGCTCGGAACTAGACCTTGTGAGGGAATTGAAACCGAAAGATCTTCTTGTGTAAGTCCCCTGTGGAGTTGTCCCTGTATCCTGTGGAGTCGCTAGGTGAGTTAGAAAAAATAAATCAATTAAAGTAAAAAACTCACCAATGTCATGCTACCATGGCTTGCATTCCTCGACAATGACGCCAATTTGTTAGCACATATTTCCACCCTCCAATCCAGCTGATATAACCTGTTATTTCAACGATGAAAACTTGGCTAATTCAAGGAGTAATTGCCCCAAATGGTCACTGACCAAAACCCCTCTTCGTTTGGGCTAGTGCTTGCTAGCCTTTGGGGGGTGTCCCTAGGCACCCCGGGTACCTTGCTGTTGTCTTTTAGGACTGATTTTCTGCGTTTAAATCCAAAAAACAATGAGCTGTTTGTCTTGGACAACATGTCAAAAATGATGGAAAAATATGATTTTTTCACTTGGAGGGATCCTGCAGGGTTAACACAATGGATATAGAATATAAGTAGAACAGAAAATTAGTCAAAAGATTAATAAAAATCACAATGAACAGTTCAGAAAATAACAAGTCAGATTGCAAATTTCACAAGATACCGACAAGAAAAAGGTTAGAGAACAAACACTTAATTTCTTTATTGAATAGGCTTGCAAGAGGGTTGGCTACACCACAATAGGCAAGTCCACAACCTGATCACTTTGCTCAAAGAACGAGTCACTAAACTAAGAGAGAGAGAAGAGTGAGAGAGAAACACTATGCTAGCTGCTGCTAAGAATCTGAATCTGGGGCCTGTAGCTCAAACTGCTAAAAATAGAAAGTTCTCTCACGTCGCTCGAAAAAATTCTATCGGGTCTAGAGTCATGCAAGGGCCCTCCTTGTATGCTCAGAACTGCTCCAAACTGTCAAGAGATCCACTCAAACCGTGTCTCCTAAAAAGTAGAAACACCTATTGTATGTAGACATCTCTCTCAAATGCATGGGAAACCAAGCTAACTCTAACTCTGAACAAAATAACCCTGTACCGTTCATATACCTGCCTTTGATTGGAACCAACCTTTGATAACCATAAGTGCTAAACTCTGGGAAAATCTCAGAATGCCAGCCAAAAATAGTCCATGTTGGCTCTTAACCCTCAATATTTTCAAGCGTGAAAATCTAGGGGTTAACACAGGGTCGATGCCATCGGGAGAAAGAAGATCGTTGTCGATATTTTGAGTATTGATGAGGGGTCGACATCCTTCTACTGGCACATCGGTGACAAAAGAGAAAAACTTGGCAGCCAACAACGTGTCGAAGAGAGAGAAACGAACCTCGTCGATACGTGATGTATCGACGAAGATGGGAGGAAGCACGCCGACAAAAGGCTTTGTTACATTGGAGGTGTTGTTCAAAACTTCTCCGATCGGAGGAAAATGCAAGTAAGGAAAACTTGCCAAGTGAAACATCGTGAACAATTGCTACAAATGGTAAAGTACGGAGAGTGCGAAGAGAGGTTTGCGCTTTTCCATTTGCACGAGAGTATGAGAGGCTTTTCAATATAAAAGTTTAGCAAAGGGAAGAAATTAGGGAGGGTGTTGTGAGTGCACAACAGGTCCCTTATTGGTGGATCCATATCTAGAGGGATGGGGGGGGGTAAGGTTGTGGTTCCTCCATTTTTCTTTTCCCTTCTATTTATGCCTCAACGCTACTTCCAATTATGGGTCTTGGAAACTTGAGTTTGGGTACTGGTGTCTTACCTTTGTCTTTCGAGGTCTGTGCTGGTTCCCTCCTCCCTATTCTTTACTCTTTGCCTAAGGAAAGAATGACTTGTTTTGCAAACCACCCTTCAAGATTTGTTTGGAGGTTCATTTGCATCAAATTTGTGCAAAGTATGATCCCCATACTTGGACTTAGCATCATCGATGCCTCATCTAGATTATTCTCTTTACCCCTTTTTGAACATGGATTTTTTGTTGAAATATTGTAACTACAAAGAATATTCTACTTATTATTGAGCTATTATCTTGTAGATCAATCCCCTTTTGTGGATTGATCATGTCAGGCCTTGTATAAGACCAAATCCCCTTTTGTGGATTGGTCAAACCCTAATTATATGCTGCTAATTATGAAGTCGGCCCCCAAGCCTAATTAAAGTGGTTTTAACCACTAAGTGAAGAAGTCGGCCCTGCTTGATGAAGAGACACCACCCTAGCGCCTACCTGCCAGTATAAATAAGAGTGGAAGGCACCTCATTAGCTCACTCACTTAAGTCACTCATCTAGTGCGCAAGTTTGAAGGAAGCTGGAGTTGCTAGTTGTCGGAAGGAAGAAGAGGGAGAGGCGCATTGCTCAGTGTTGGATATTCTCTTGTGTTTGGTTTATTATCTTGGCATTGTATTGACAATCTATATTAAGGAAGTTTTTGTTGGTTTTTCTCCCCCATGAGGGTTTCCCAGGATAAATGTTGCGTACCTTGTGATTGTGTATCTTTCAGTGATCCTGCTTATGTTGTTATTGTCTAGTAAATTGAAAAGAACTTAATAGCAGCTCTAATTTAACATGGGATCAGAGCTTGACTGAATAGAGCACCTTTCACTGGGTAACCAAAAACGTCACTCTTGCCGTACAAGAAAATTAGGACTTTTTGTTGGAAGAGAATTTCAACCTAAAAACTATCTAGGGAAGTGTGCCCTAGCCTAGCAAACTCATTGGTAGCTTGAGCGCACCTTTTCAGTGGCCAGAGCCTCCAGAAAGTGAAACCCTAGTTTTCACTGGTACCAGAAAACCATAAAACTAGGAAACCAGAACCAATACCAAAAGTACCAGTCCAAATTTGAGCAGGCCTAGTTTCAAGGGATAAAATTTGGATTTTCTGAAAACAGAGTACACCAGCCTACTCGCCTCAGCCAAGCGCACCTCCTGGTAAGTTCAGATTTAAATTCTGAGCACTTTCAATTTTTGGTCATTTTCCCAGCTCCAGGTCAAGATGTCTGCAAGCACCAAGCTTGTTGACAAGATAGAAGGTGTGGATAACTTCCGTGCCTGGAAGTATATGATTGCACTCATTCTTGAAGAGAATGACCATGCAAGATTTATCAAGGAAAATGTACCAGAACTCGCAGATGCTACAGCTAAAGCAAAGTACCAGAAGGATATGGTTAGGGCCAAAAGAATCATTGCAGACTCTATTAAAGATCACTTGATCCCTCAAGTGGCTTCTAAGAATACTCCAAAAGAAATGTTTGATGCCCTAACCAGAATGTATGAAGGAAGGAACATTAACCGAAAGATGAATTTGAGAACCCAACTCAAGAATACAAAGATGCAGAAAGGAGAAACAATTCACTACTATTTCTCTAGGATCTCTCAATTCAAGGAACACCTAGAAACAATTGGAGATAACCTAGATGAAGATGAACTCATAATGACAGCTCTTAATGGTCTCACAAGACCTTGGGATGCATTCATCCAAACTATTTGTCCCTGAAAGGAGAACTACAATTTGACAGTCTTTGGGAAGAATGTGTTCAAGAAGAAGCAAGAGTATCTAATTGAGAAGCAGTACTATTAAGGGATGAAGATCAAGCTCTAGCTGCTCATGCTAAAGGAGGAAAGAGAAGGTCTCACTTCAAGAAGGAGACCCACCTACATAAGGAATCTCACTCCCCAAATAGATTCATCCATAAAGAATCTCACCCTCCAAGGAGTTTCAGAAAGGTCAAAGAAGAGAAAAGGATTTCTCCTCTTATCAATGTTACAATTGTGACAAGATAGGACACATTGCTAAGAATTGTCCAGCTAGAAGAGAAGAATACAAGAAGAGAAACAACAAAAGACACCATGCCCATGTAGTTGAAGATGATGAGCCACCCACAAAGATGATTTAAGAAAAGATTGAAGACTATGTCTTATTCTTTGCCCTCTCTAGATCAGTGTCACCTGGAGAGGATACTTGGCTCATAGATAGTGGTGCTTCTAAGTTCTAAGCACGTGACAGGTCAGAGAGACATTCTCTCTAGCCTTACAGAAAAGAACTTTCCCCTGAAAGTTACACTTGGAGATGATTACCAGTACCCTATCAAAGGAGTGGGAGAGTCCACCTACAAACTTGATTCAGGGACCCCAATGAAGATGAAGGATGTACTATATGTACCTGGTTTGACGAAGAATTTGCTTTCTATCTCAGCTTTAGATAAGAAAGGCTTCAAGGTTGCATTCATATATGGTGAAGTCCTTATGTGGCCTAAAGGAAAAACCATAGAAGATGCAATTGTTATTGGAACAAAAGAAGGTGGCCTGTATAAATTAAAAGGTCACTCAGATGCAACCTTGACTCAGTCCACTGAGAGTCCATGTGAACTTTGGCATAGAAGACTAGCTCACATCAACTATAAGGCCTTACCATATGTGAGCAAGGCAGTTACAGGTCTGCTAGATTTCAAGGTTGATCATGAAGGTGTGTGCAAGGGATGTGCACAAGGAAAGAACATAAAGAACCTTTTCCTAAAGAGCGACAGTGAAGCAGAAGGAGTCTTGGAGCTCATCCACTCAAATGCATGTGGCCCAATGCCATCCACCTCTCTTGGTGGGTATCTAAGTCACCTGGTTCGCGTTCGTGTTCAAATTTGGCAACCTTGAAATTCGAAAAAAATTCGACAATAAAAATTTAAGTGATAAAATTTGACATTAAATTCAAGGAACAATAAAATTTCCATATATATGTATATAGCTAATGTAAATTTAATTTCAGATTATTTATATGATATAACTTTTATGAAGAATCAAAATATAATTTAAAAAAAATTTAATTATATATGATATAATTTTGTAAATATAAAAGTTAAATTAGTAACATTTCTAACTTAATTTTATATGTTTTATAAATATATTAGAACCCATATATTACTATATATAAGCTATAACTTATAGTTATAGACATATAAGTTATTTATATATAATGTGTAGGCTATGTTTATGGTTTAGGTCATATTTTACTATATATAAGTTATAAGTTATAATTATAGATATATAAGTTATTTATATATAATGTGTAGGCTATGTTTATGGTTTAGGCCATATTTGCTCGAACCAGATTGGACACAAAAGGCCCGTGATGAGAAATGTATGGAAGTAAAGATTTAGGGTCACAGGCACGAGATGTTGGACGAAGGCCATTGCAATCTTGGACAAAGGCCATTGCAATCTTGGACGAAGGCCATTGCAATCCTTTCGACGGTGAATGAAGACAAGCCGACAATCAAACCCTTCACCATGAATGTGCAGAGGCAATTAGACAACCTTTCTGGTAAGTCGTGAGCACTTTGGAATTGTTTTCAGAGAGTCCATTTTTACCATCGTGGAGAACCTTTGGGGGCATATATTTGAGGAATCCATTCATGGGAGGGCATGTGCAAATGCAAAGACGCTGAAGAATCTTTAAAAATAAACAGTCTCAAAAAACCCTCGCGAATTTGAACGAATTTTGTTAGCCCAGCGTTCGAATTCGCCGAATTTCGAACTTTATCATGGAAATCAGTCGAATGCGGTGACTTAGGTGGGTACGTATACTATGTGTCATTTATTGATGACTATTCTCGCAAGACTTGGGTTTACTTCTTGAAATCAAAAGATGAAGTGTTTGTAAAATTCAAGGAATTCAAAGCCTTGATAGAGAATCTCTCTGAAAGAAAAATCAAGATACTCAAGTCAGATAATGGAGGAGAATACAACTCAAAAGAGTTTGTAAGCTTTTGCAGAGATGCCGGGATTAAGAGGGAGCTCACCGCTCCCTACAATCCTCAACAAAATGGTGTAGCAGAAAGAAAGAACATAACTATAATGGAAGTAGTGAAGACTATGATCCACGATCAAGATCTTCCAATGCACTTATGGGCTGAAGCAACAAGAACAATAGTGTATGTTGAAAACATATTATCCCATAGTGCACTTGGGTTCAAAACACCTGAAGAAATGTTCTCCGGAAAGAAGCCAGAAGTAAGCCATCTCAAGATATTTGGCTGTCCAGTGTTTGTACATATTTCGAAAGAGAAGAGAACCAAGCTGGACCCTTCAGGAAAGAAGGGAATATTTGTTGGATACTGTGAGGTCTCAAAGGCTTTCAGAATTTACATACCAGGTTACCATCACATTGAGATCAACAGAGATGTAACCTTTGATGAAGATGCAACACTCAAGAAATCAAGGAGATGCCAGCTTGAAGAAGTATATGAAGAAGAACCTGTAGCTCCCAGAGTTGCAGAACCAATGAGGGAAGTCACCGTTTCCCTTGATGATGAGATTAAGAAGATCATGATATGATAGAATCTCAAGAACCTCCCCAGATGACAATCTTTGACAAGAGAAAGCCAGCTTGGGCAAGGGAACTTATTCAATATGGAGAGAAGTATGGTGCCCCAGAAGGAACCATGAGACAAATTAAGAAACCTAAGCCATTCTCCAATTATATGGCTTTGATGTGTGATCTCATAGAAAATGAACCTACTTGCTTTGAAGAAGCCATTCAGAGGAAAGAATGGGTAGATGCCACGACAAAAGAATACCAATCCATTATAAAGAATGATGTATGCGAAATAGTTCCTAGACCAAAGAGCAAAGATGCGGTATCTACCAAATGGTTATACAAGATAAAACATGCTGCAGATGGAAGTATTGAAAAACATAAATCAAGGTTTGTAGCTCGTGGCTTTTCTCAAAAGGAAGGCATTGATTATGAAGAGATGTTTGCTCCTGTAGCCAGATACACTTCTATCAGAACCATCATAGCTCTTGTAGCCAAGATGAAGTGGAAGTTACACCAGATGGATGTGAAAACAACCTTCTTAAATGGTGTTATTGAAGAAGAAGTGTATATAGAACAACCTCAAGGGTTTGAAGTTGAAGATAGAAAGGCTCATGTCTGCAGGTTGAAGAAGGCTCTGTACGGGTTGAAGCAAGCTCCTAAAGGTTGGTATGGAAGAATTGATAGTTTCTTGACAAGCTTTGGTTTTTCCAAGAGTAAAGCTGATTCTAACCTTTACTTCAAGGTTATGAATGATGAGCCAGTTATATTGTTGTTGTATGTGGATGACTTATTCTTAACTGGAGAAGAAAGGTTCATCACAGATTGTAAGAAGAAGCTCGCTGCAGAATTTGAGATAAAATACCTAGGCCTAATGCATTATTTCTTAGGCCTTGAAGTTTGGGAGAGCCCAGAGAAGATCTCCCTTCACCAAGGGAAGTATGCAGTTGAAATACTAAAGAGGTTTGATATGTTGGAGTGTAAATCCATGAACATACCCATGGAAA
>JASDQU010243835.1:77840-91671 GCA_032191745.1 Picea mariana
TGATTGTACTTAGAAACATCATGTATCATATTATGAAAACATATTTTTGATGATAAAACTTATTGAAATGAAGTAATTTGTTTCTAAATGAATGAATGAATGTTATATGTTAATGGATGATTGCTATATGTTTCTTTATGAATTTGTTGTTTTGCTTGTGTATATGCATGAATCTTAATGTGTTGCTTTCAACTATTTTCTAGTAGATAGATTGGGTACTGGGGAATTGAGAGTGATGTGAGGGGGGGTGGCCATAAGAGATTCCATTTCATGTGGTTGGCCATGTTCAATAGAGAATAAATTAGGATTTGGATAATCTTGGAGCAAACCTCCCTCGATCCAATAAAGCAACGACAAAGTCAATGTTGACTTCACTGCTGCTCCGTCAAATCGAGGGAGGTTTGCTCCAAGATTAGACTACTCCAATAAATTATTCTCGAAACCAAGAGGAGCTCATTCATGTATTCATGCACTCAAGTCTTTTTACTTATTATTTAGTCATAAAAATGTTTGTTAATTTATTTTATTATTTTGCTGATTCTTTAAGTGTTGGTTAAATTATTAGAACAACCACCGGAGGAGATCTATTGGAGCAGTGTTAAACGAAGATCATACATGGAAAACCATCAAATATCTAGGTATTTGAGCTATTATTTCATTTCTAATTGCAATTTATTTGTACGATTGACATGATGATTTATATTGTGATTTTGGTTCTTCCCACTCACGTAGATGGAAAAGTGATGTCTTCTCCTCAAGCTCTTGCTCCTCCAAAGAGGTAGAATTCCCATTCCCTTTGTATACTGTAGGGTACACCTCCTAATGTGCACTTAAGTGATGGGATGATAAGGTCATTGAATTATATCTATTTAGGTGTAATGCTCATGCTTCAGTTTTTCTATGTATTATATAGTGATTATGCTAAGATGTTTTAATGTTGATAATTTTATGACATGCTTCATTTATGATTACTCATGAATGTGATTATTAATTAAGGTTGCTATGGATACGCTGCAAAAACAAATGATAATGTTAGTGTGCAAGAAAATGCACCAATTCCTATTTTAAAGTTACATTGCACTGCTTAAAGTATTCAAGGTATAATCTATTTCAACACTTACACTTAATGGAGGATAAAACATATGACCTTGAGTCCGAGCCTCAACTCAAACTAGAACAAAATGGTAATCATGCTAACTATAGATGTGGAAATTATATACTTCGAAGTTTTGGCAATTATGCATGAGTCTTTTTCATATTTTCATTTGGAGTGTTTGACATGATGGCTTCAATGTAAACCTTCTCATATTGTTCTTGTATTATCTTTTTTTTCTACTAGATTTTAGGCTTAGGTGCTATAGGGATATATCTGTGCTTCTAGAATTTCATCCATGAGCTATGAAAATTTAGTCATACCTACTATAAATTCTCTACACTTAGCATTTAGTAATCACATGCTTAATGATCAAACCTTTTCTTTTCTTGAGATCTTCTTCCTTAGTGGCTTTCAATCTTGCCAGTTATTTCTTCTTCTCCTATTTACATATTGCCTTTGAGTTTGTGATGGACTCTACCAATCCTTTCCCTTCCTTTACAATATGTTGTAGTGTTGTTGTTACCTTGATTTTGATAGTAGTTTCTTTCTATGTGATTTCTAAGGCCTTAGGTAGGTGTGGGAGCACCTCCTCAAAACATGTGGATAACTCTTCTCCTACCTTCATTGCAACTTCATGAATTTTTTCTTAAAGATTTCATGTATTCAATCTTGTTTCTTTAACATAACTAGTGTAATAGTTCTCTACTCCATTTGGTTAGATAAAAATGTGATGGTTTTCATTCCTTGTTTTCTTAATTGACTCTAATTTGTTGTAGCCTATTTGACTTGTATTTTCAACATTTCTCTTTATTTTTCCCATTTTCTTGTTTGTTCCTTGAGATAGAGATTATGAATCCATAGTTTTCCCATGCAATCATACTTCTCCTTATCTCTTACTTTCATATTTTTTTTTTTTCTGATTCTATAATGATCTTGGAAAGTGAGGGTAGAGCTATCTTCCACAATTCAATGACAAGTTGCATTCGGAGCTCATATCCCTCTTCAACTTCTTCCACCATAAGAATTAATTGTGGTATACTGAACGAGTCCACTCTTCCACTCCCTTATCTTGAATACTCCACCGTAGAATCTTTTTGTTTGATCTAAACACCAAACAAAAATCTAGAACTAGTTGCATGCATTGTGACTATTTGGCTATACAATGCACTTGACATGGGTTATAACAATGGGCTGATAATCATCATAGGAGGGGTAGTAATGGCAATTGATAGAGGGACTTCCTTTCTTATGAATTCCAAATGGAGTGGTAAGCAATGCTCTACTAATATAAGTTCCATATGAGGGTGATTTTTTTTTTTGATTATATCCTCTTCCTCCTTCTTACCTAAGATGGTTACCCATCCAAATTGATATCCCATAGATGCCACCATTTCCTTTTCCCTTTCCACTAACATCAATTCCATGTGGATGTTTATCTATCATATTGAGTATGAAGTCCTAGATTTTATTTTTATCCATAATGGTGGCGAAATCTTATCTTGAATGTTCTCAATTCTCAACCCTCCATAGCTCGTGTCTAGTTGAAGTTTCTTTGGTAACAATCCAATGAATCACATGTCACATGGAAGTGACCTTCCCTCTCCATTTTCTAGTGAGCCTCTATCAAAACCTTCTAAATATAACTCCTCCATGGGTGTCAGTATGGGGCATTAGTTTTGTTGTACCCAAGATAGGTCTAACAAGTGTGATTGACATCACTAGTTGCAGGGGTGGCTAAGGGATGTCAATCTACATAGTGATGAGAGTGTACCTTTTTCAACTATATGGTGTTGGAGCACTTAGTGCAACTACAACATTGAGAACTTAATATTTTCACTTGCCATATGTGTATTTTCTACACCTCGATATAAATTTAGCTACCCCTCGTATATGGGGACACTGAAAGGCTACATGATAGAGTTAATTACTAGATATACTTGCTAAGGGAGGAGGGGGTGGTAGGATAGTACGAATGTTGGGTCATAATACATTCCATGAAAAATAAGCATAACCCTTTTCCTTTGTGTCTCCAATTAATTCCTACCTTCCCAAAAGTTGTACCATGATTTCACTACATCCACACCTCCAAAAGGTCATATGTCCCTTTCATTCAATCCATCATTGTCTTATCACTATTTCTATGTCACACATTCACTCTCAATGATGAAGAGAGTGAATGGGAGACATAGAAATAGTCACAAGACAATGATGGATTCAATGAAATGGACATATGACCGTTTGGAGTGTGGAGGTAGTGAAATCATGCAATAACTTTTGGTGAAATCATGGTACAAAGTTCTGGATCCAACTCCAAATCACATATTTTGAAGAGGTACCAATTTTTAAATTACTTATGGTTTGCTAGTAATATTTCAACATGAAGTATCTTTGTTTGAGAGAAACACTTTAGTTCAAGCCTTCCTCTATTATCTTTCCATAGAAAGAAAAATCAATATATACCATCGTCCTCTTTTTTCTCACCCTCCACCTTCACATCCTCCTTTCAATGGTATGTTGTCACCATATTTTACTATCCCTAACCCTAAATATAAACCTGACCCTAATCTTGGTACACCTTCATGACCCCCTTGCTGGTGTCATTTCCACAAATCTATTTTCATAATGCTTCCACTTGTTATGCATGTGAACACCAATATATCCCAAAAACTCTATACACTAATGACCAATTGCTAGAATGCTCCAAAAATGACCAGTTTTTTACAAGCCACATTACATCACCTAATCCCTCTTCTTCACTAGATATACTCCATCTTATAAAACCTACTATAACAGACTCTTCCTCACTTCTCATGACCAAAGGTACTTGTTCCAATCTCATTTGCACTCAAAATTGTCAAGTAAAATATCAACTATCCATAATCATCCTCAACTATGGTAGCAAAAATACCCTCATATCCTAAGACTTTGTAACATGTCTTCATCTATCTACCATAACTCACCCTTGTGCTTATCATCTAGGCTAGGTACAATAGTCCTCACCTTCTAGTTAATAAATGTTGCATCACAACCTTTTCCATCAACCCTTTCCAATACGTCGTCAAATGCAATGTCTCCCCCCTCAACTGTGCTGACTTACTTATGAGTATCCCCTATCAACAACACCCTAATAAATTATATGATGTCAACCACAACATTCATAAACTCTTTAAAGAAGGAAAATCTTATAAACTTACCTCTACCATAAAACTGTCCTTGTAATCCTATAACAGTCCAACCAATTACTCTGCATAGATTTCTTTCTCTTTTTGTTATACCTTGAACCACATCGTTTATCACAGTCATCTATTTCTATGATGCATGCAATGGAACTTATTTTCACTAAGGTCCAATTAACTTATCAAGATGTATTTGAATTTTGGGTGTTGATAGAATGCAACTTTAACAATAATTTTTATATTTGAAAATATTGAGCTTGAATATCAGATTGTATGTGATTAGTTGTTTGACTTTATCTATAACAACTCCATTTGGATTAGTCATCCAAAACTTGTATGGAGCTCTTGCGAGTCCATCCAATTTCCCTTGGGGATTTTAGCGGTATTTTATTCTATTTATCCCCTTTCTAAACTTATCTCTATGCATTGTACCAAGGGATGTCTCCCACTAGGGTACCCATCATGGGTTAAAGTTGGTGTTCACCAAATTGAGAGATTACTAAATGATTGAATAGATATAAATTCACCCATGCTCCCTCTTAAATGTGTTTTTCATCTTTTCCATGCTTTCCAGTTCCTTTGGAAAACAAAGGAGCCCTTTCAATTAACTAGTTTATGTGTCATCCGCTTCCAACCTTGCTTACCATGGAAGGTGCCTTTTATGAGCACATTTTGATTTTTGTTTCCATAAAAAATTGTAATGGTCCTTTGATCATGAAGTGCTACACCTAAATGAACTTTTGATATCATTGATCACTGGGCCTAAAATATGTGTACCTAAATCCCATCAAAAATTTCCGAGTTCTTATTGTTTGGAGTGTCTAGGGGTAAAAAATAAGGTTTAGGATTTATACTTACAATCTATAGTTACTTCTCCCAAATTACATAGGGGTATTCAAGTCCCAATGCACCCTATCATCATTGAAATAGCCATAATACAACCTCAAAAGCATTCCTTTCTCTTATTTCTCTCCATCTTCCAGTAAACTTGTTGTTGGCACAGGGGCAGACCCAGGGTTCAATGCTACAAAAACACACCAACAAAACCCTAACTACCAGCCCTTTCGACAACACCTGCGAAGCAGATGAAGTCTCACCCGAGGTAGAGGCAGGGGTGGTTGCAAGACTCAGGTGTCTGCAACCTTAGCTAGGACACATATATGTGATTATATTGCTTATAGAACACTCAACATCAATATTCAATCCTTATTGTACTTCACAGATAGCACAGAGCATCGCAATATTCACTCAGATCTAAGGTAATTTAGCATTTAGCAACAGTAAAACAGGTCAGATATAATAGATCAACACTAAGCATCTTCATACATATCAAATCTACTATTCATATACATCTATTGAAGCACAAAGCATAAGTAGACCTATCTAAATATATCAAAGCACTTAGCCAAAGCAGAGATAAACACATTAAGTCAAAGCACATAACATAACACACAGATTTACGTGGTTCACCCCCACCCTAGGGCTATGTCCACCAACTCTTATTCTTTATTAGCTTCAGTCAATCCAGTTACAGCACAGAGCTATAAAAATTCTACTACGCATAGGACATGAGATTTGCGAGCACCTCGCAAGATCCTCCTTCCTCGAGTAGATCTAGCATAGAGCCTCCTTACAATCTGTGCACTCAGCACTTACAACACTTGCACTCATCTTTGCAAGTCAATCACATAGATCAATCCTAGCACTTAACCCTTGGCTAATCTTCTCCTCTACTTACATCGCCTAGATATCTATTTATACATTACAAAAGTGGGCCTAAGCGTGGGTAAACCCATGGGCTGACATCCCCTTCCCATTACATATTCCCAAAAACCCAAAAAGGACCCAAAGTGGGCTGAGATCCCGTGATCTCTACTTCGTCTAGAGCGCCTCCTTCGATAGGCTGTCGAAGTCCCAAAAACGGTCAAATATGACCAAGTAACTTCAAAACTTGGTCAAGGGCCAACAGGCCCCCAACACTTACCTGTGACTCATCCCGAGTCACTCTGGTTTGAGAAATTCTGCTTCAAATGCCTCGAGCTTGGCTCGAGCTACTTTGACCTGCTGCTATGCAACGACCTCTTGTTCAGTGAACGCCTAGATGAGTGCATCGCTGACTGGTACCTCTAGGTGCTATTCTGCTGTACTCACAACCTATTCAAGTTCTACTCCTTGGTTTTCAACTTCAGTGAACAGTTGGCATGCCTTTTCTTGCATTGGTTGAGGTCATTGAGAGACTTCCATTACTTTACTCTGAAGCGTGTGTACCTGCTATTGGGCCGTGAATTTCTTTGGAAACCTCTTCATTCTCTCGAGTGGTGACAAGGCCTTCAGCTGCGTTTGCAACGTGCCTGCTTGCTGCTTTGCATGTTGGAGCTGCAACTCTAATGCCTATAACTTTGGATTTTTCATGAGGTTTTCATACATCTGAGCGCTTCTAGAGCTCAACTGCTTGTATTCCAAAGCAAAGGCTTTTAATCAGTCAACTACCCTGTGGGCAGTTGCCTCTCTTAGATCTCTTATTTATCGAGGGGTCTCAGGCACAGTGCAAAGTTCTAGGTCCATGATGCGCTGCTAGATCACTCCTTCCACTTGTGCCACCTACTGTGGGATTCGTTCTTTTGTCTGGACTTCGATGACTGTCACAGAGTGAAGTGCTATGTGAACCCATTCCTGTACTTTGAGTTGCTCTGCGAGAAACTGTTCCTTGTCTTGTTGTAGCACTACTTTCTCTTCCTCCCACTTTGCTTGAAGATCTAGTTTTTCTCGTTCTGCATTACTGCGCTGTTCTAGCAGATCTTCCTGTGCCTGCACCAAAGCTTGGGTGGCTTGTGCTGTCTCTTCTTGAGCTCGTTGAAGGCGAGCTTCAACTTTATCAACAATCTTGTGCAATTGGGCTGGCTCGTCTCCTGGTTCTTCTGTTCTACTTGTTGAGGATGCAATAGAAACTGTGTGGATGGTTTGTAGTGCCTACTGCACCTCTTGAAGTTCACCCTTGATTCAGCTGAATACCTCCTCCTGCTTTGCTTCATTCTTTTCTGCGATCTCCAGTGAAGTGTCATTCATCGTAGCGACTAAGAAGTCGAAGTCGTCTGGGGTGTGGGTAGTCTTAAACGTAGTCCTGGTGAATTTAGCTTTCTTTTGGGATGAAGGCTTTGGTGGGGTAACCTTCCTTTTCTTAGATGGATCCTCCTCCTCTCTAGGCAGAGTAAGTTTGCCTTTGCTTTGCTTGACTTCTATTCCACCTAACTCTCCACCATCATCTCCCTGCTCAGGTGAGATCGAACTGGTCTTCGCCAATGTGATATGGACATCATGTACTTCATCATCTTTCTTCATCTTGCTTGGTCCAGGTGTGTCTGACATAGTGTCAGGACTATCCACGTCGGACATCTCTGTGGGGTCCACTGGAACAAGGAGGTCTGCCAACCATTCCTTGGTAATCTCCTCCAAGTAATCTTCTGTCAACTTGTAATATGACTGGAGCTATTGTTTATGCTCATCAGTGTGTGCTATAATATAGGTGAAGTGGCGGTTCGCTCTGAATTTCATTAAGGGTCTAAACCTGTGAAGTATGTTCGGGGTGATGCGCGATGTAGACTGGATTGCGAACTTCCACTGGTTGTAATAGGCATGGAAGATGACATTGGACTGCCACTTCTTGTTCATGTCGTTGGAATACCACAACATATAGAACTTCGCGGCCAGTGTTTCGAAGGGTTCGATATCCAGGAAAGTGGCACCTTCTGGTAGCTCCAAGGCAATGCAAGCGATCAGTATGAGAATCCAACTAAAGTGGAACTCATACCCTTGGTCTTGCACTTCTATGCAATCAAGCTCTAGTTGATTGACAAGGTACTGTGCCCAGTTCATCCATAGTCCCTCTGCGCACTTCCCTGTGAGGTCGAGCACAAATCCGATTACTTGAGTTGGTCTATTCTTGCGAACTAGCTTGCCTTTGATCAACTAACAGGCAAAGTGCACTGTGCCACTCTGGATAAAGGCTACCTTGTAGCCTCACGTGCCCTTCTCCACATTGCCATAAGTTTCTTTAATTCTCTGCTCTAATGCTCAGTCTGAGGTCTTTCCAGGGTAGAACTCCTATGGGTCAGGGCCTTGCATACTAAGCCCTGTGATCTGATTGATCAAGGTTAGATCTACAGTGATGCGTCAGTTCAGCCATAGGTATCCGCCGTGATAGCACGACAGTAGTAATTTTGCACATGCATTCACCTCCTGATGTCGTTTGAAGTGCAGAATATTCATCACATTGAGCAGCGTGGACTGCACGAGGCTCTGGGTCCATGACTGTGGGATGATCTTGGAATTCTTGCCTTTAGTCCTAGTTAGATACTTATGCGGGGCGAGCATGCTATAAGCCTTCCGGTCACCAACATTGAAGTCGCTAAACTTCAATGCTGTGAGCTTATCTTGGTCAGCACGAACTGCGCGCACCACTTTCGAAAGGTACACAGTGATCAAAGTATACTCGAAGTCTTGAGGGACACTGTCACGGTTGATGGTGCCGCTGAGAGGTTGTAGGTAAGCTGACAGAATGAGCAGAATAATCCTGGCATTTGCAATGTCATCTCTGTGCTTTGTTCTTGTCTCTGTCGTGGTTCTAGAAGTTCCTGCTCCATGAGAAATTGAGGGGGAAGCTTGGAATCCTCTTGTTGATGATGCTTGCACACTTACAGACATCCTTCTTTCCGACATGACTCTCTCAGTCATTAAATCAATCAAAACTTCTTCGACTACTTTCTTTGCGGCGTTGAGCTCGTTCGACCTACAAGCTCGGGGTCAATTATATTGGGTGTGAGCTGAATTCAGAGACTGAATTGGAGGGTACGGGAACAAGGTGATGATTATAGTGCAAAATAATATCAGGACATGGGCTCAAATTCTTAGTTAGCAAAAGTATTCTCGGTGCATGGCACGACAGACTAAGTAAGAAATTTAGCAACGATCTTCTTGCAATGGGTATGAGGTGTCATTAACTCATGTTCTGTCTGTTATGGTGCGGTATGAGGGTCTAGTGGCGAACCATCAATGCTTTTTGACCCATTCAGAGTGGCAGTCGAACGGTTATATCGGTTTCCCACGGCTATATTGCTTCGCCTTGGTGAAGTGGCCTATGTCTCTGGTCTGATATCTCGATGGCAAGTTTTCCGTTCTGAGAGGTTCCCTCTGGGATATTTTGTATCCTGTCGATCTTAGCTCTCTTTTTACTTAGCTTCTTAGCCTTATTTCTAGTGAGATTCATCTCAGTGATTCTCTTCCCATTTTGATTCTTATTTTCCCTGGACATAGTCACTTCGTGCTGCTGAGATTCTCTCCTAAGACTTAGGGGTAATACTTCTTCTATATTTGAGACAGATACTGCAATCTTCTGTGAGTCCTCTAGTTCTCTTGCACCTTTGACATCTCGGCTCTAGATGGCAAATAACTTTGATTTGTTCTCCTGTTCTTCAATCAACTGCGCGATCCTTCTGGTCATGAAATTTATTAACTCTTGTCTCTGCTGTTCTAAAACCTTTTCTTCTTTCTTCTTTCTAGCTTGGTCTCTCTCAATCCAAGGTTTTCGAAGTAACATCATAAATGGGGCACTGTCCTCAATAAACTTGATAATCTCAAAATCTTCCTCTGTCGAAGTCTCATTAGCATTCATAGATATCTAAGTGAGCCTTCCACATAGGTTCACCGGTTTTCCTCTGAGTAGCCCTATTCCTCTTAATGAAGGTATCATAGCAGGCCTTCCTATAGCTTCCCAAGTTCTCTCTAGCATAATGTTCACTGGGTTTTCTTCATCAAGAACACAGTCAATGTCGAAGTCCCCTATTCTTACTTCGATGCATTCTTTTTCTTTAAGATCTCTTATAACCTAAAATGTCGATGGTCGTTAAGGGTGTCTTTCATTTGTAGTAATACCTTCTCAGATTCTTTCTGGAATTCGGCTATTTCTGGAGCTGACTTAGGGTTATTTTCATTCAGATTCATTCTTTCAAGCTTAGCAATCATTCTAGGGAAATCCAATACTTCATGGTCCAAAGCTTTGCAACAAAGACAACTAGATCTTCCACCAGGGAATTCCTTTGCAAGATGTCCCGGTCTTCTGCAACTGTAACATAGGGTTAATCCTCTCTTCCTTTTAAATGATCCCCAACCTTTTTTGTACTGCGCACTAGGATCATGGTAACTAGCCTGCAAAAATCTCTTTCTAGGATCCTACATCCATTTGTTAGTCCAAACATTCTTTCTATGCATAGGCATAACACATCTATCATTGTACTTATTCGATCTATTCATATTAAGTTTTCTTTCATCTATTAATGCCCTAGTTTTCAATCTAGGACAGAGTCTATCAAACATACCTAGATTCATGCTGTAGAAACAAAAATTTTCACTTATCTTGCTTCTACAGAGCACAAAGCTTTTAGATGTAGATCTTGCAATGAGCTTACAGATCTTACCTCTTTTCTTCAGAGACTTCCACTTTTACCTTTCTTAGAGCACAAAGCGTTCAGATCTCACTTCTTTTTATTTAGATATGTCCTTCCTTCTTTAGCACATAGCTTTTCAGATCAAGTGGATTATTGCGCACTAGGGCACAAATCTGCACACAAAGCTTCTACAGTTTCAGGATGAATCTTTGCACAAAGCTTCTTCTTCCTCAGTTCCCAACAATCATAGTTTCACATCCCGACAATGGAACCATTTGTTGGCACAGGAGTAGACCCAGGGTTCAACGCTACAACAACACACCATTAAAACCCTAACTACTCACCCTTTCGGCAACACTTGCGAATCAGATGAAGTCTCACCCGAGGTAGAGGCAGGGGTGGTTGCAAGACTCAGGTGTCTACAACCTTAGTTGGGACACAGATCTGTGATTATATTTCTTACAGAACACTCAACATTAATATTCCATCATTATTGTACTTCGCAGATAGCACAGAGCATCATAATATTCACTTAGATCTAAGGTAATTTAGCACTTAAAAACAGTAAAATCGGTGAGATATAGTAGATGAACACTAAGCATCTTCGTACATATCAGATCAACTATTCATATACATCTATTGAAGCACAAAGCATAAGTAGACCTATCTAAATATATCAAAGCACTTAGCTAAAGCAGAGATAAACACATTAAGTCAAAGCATAGAGCATAACACACATATTTACGTGGTTCATCCCCACCCTAGGGCTACATCCACCAACTCTTATTCTTTATTAGCTTCAGTGAATCCGGTTACAACACAGATCTATCAAAATCCTACTCTACATAGGACAGGAGATCTACGCGCACCTCGCCAGATCCTCCTTCCTCGAGTAGATCTAGCAGAGAGCCTGCTTACAATCTGTGCACTCAACACTTACAACACTTGCACTTAGCCCTGTAGCGCTGATTTCTCTTCCTCCCACTTTGCTTGAAGATCTAGTTTTTCTCATTCTACATTACTGCGATGTTCTAGAAGATCTTCCTCTACCTGTGCCAAATCTTGGATGGCTTGCACTGTCTCTTCCTGAGCTCGTTGAAGGCGAGCTTCAACTTTATCAGCGATATGATGCAATTGGGCTGGCACGTCTCCTGGTTCTTCTATTCCACTTGTTGAGGGCGCAATAGAAACTGTGCTGTTGGTTTGTAGTGCCTGCAACACTTCTTGAAGTTCACCCTTGATTCGGCTGAATACCTCCTCTTGCTTCGATTCTTGCTTTTCTGCAATCTCCAGTGAAGTGTCATTCAACGCAGTGACTAAGAAGTCAAAGTCTTCTGGGGTGAGGGTAGTCTTAAATGTAGTCCTGGTGGATTAAGTTTTCTTCCGAGATGAAGGCTTTGGTGGGGTAACCTTCCTTTTCTTGGATGGATCCTCCTCCTCTCTAGGTGGAGTAACTTCGCCTTTGTTTTGCTTGACTTCTATGCCACCTAGCTCTCCACCATCATCTCCCTGCTCAGGTGAGATCGAATTTGTCTTCTTCGATGTGCTATGGACAACATGTACTTCGTCATCTTTCTTCATCTTGCTTGGTCCAGGTGTGTCCAACATAGTGTCAGGACTATCCACGTCGAACATCTCTGCGGGGTCTGCTGGAACAAGGAGGTCCCCTGACCATTCCTTGGTAATCTCCTCCAAGTCATGTTCTATCAACTTGTAATATGATTGGAGCTGTTGTTTATGCTCATTAGTGCTTGTTGTAACATAGGTGAAGTGGCGGTCCGCGCTGAATTTCATTAAGGGTCTAAACCTGTGAAGTGTGTTCAAGGTGATGCGCATTGTAGACTGGATTGTGATCTTCAACTGGTTGTAATAGGCATGGAAGACATAATTGGACTGCCACTACTTGTTCAAGTCGCTGGAATACCACAACATACAAAACTTCACGGCCAGTGGTTCGAAGGGTTCGATATGCGGGAAAGTGGCACCTTCTAGTAGCTCCTAGGCAATGAAAACGATCAGTATGAGAAGCCAACTAAAGTGGAACTGATACCCTTGGTCTTAAACTTCTCTACAATCAAGCTCTAGTTGATTGACAAGGTACTGCGCCCAATTCATCTATAGTCCCTCTGCACACTTCCCTGTGAGGTCGACCACGAATCAAGTTACTTTTGTTGGTTTATTCTTACGAACTAGCTTGCCTGTGATCAACTTATAGGCAAGGCGCACTGCGCCACTCTGGATAGAGGCTAACTTGTAGCCACGCTTGCCCTTCTCTAAATCGCCATAAGTTTCTTTAATTCTCTGTGCTAATGCTTGGTATGATGTCTTTCCAGGTTAGAAATCCCATGGGTTAGGGAGTTGCACACTAAGCCTTGTGATCCAATTGATCATGGTCGGATCTACAGTGATGCATCGGTTAAGCCATAGGTATCCGCCGTGATATCACGACAGTAGTAATTTTACACATGCATTCACCTCCTGATGTCGTCTGAAGTGCAGAATCTTCATCATGTTGAGCAGCATGGACTGCGCAAGGTTGTGGGTCCATGACTGTGGGATGATCTTGGAATTCTTGCCTTTAGTCCTGGTTAGATACTTGTGCGGGGAGAGCATGCTATAAGTCTTCCGGTCGCCATGGTTGAAGTCGCTAAACTTCAATGCTGTGAGCTTATCTTGGTCGACACTAACTACGCGCACCCCTTTCGGAAGGTACGCAGTGATCAAAGTATATTGAAAGTCTCGAGGGACACTGTCACGGTTGATGGCACCGTTGAGAGGTGGTAGGTAAGTTGGTAGAATGCACATAATAAGCTTGGCGTTCGTAATGTCGTCTCTGTGCTTTGTTCTTGTCTCTGCCATGTTTCTGAAAGTTCCTACTCCACGAGCAGTTGAGGGGGAATCTTGGACTCCTCCTGTTGATAATTCTTGCACACCTGCAGATGTCCTTCTTTCCGACATGACTCTCTCAATCATTAAGTCAATCAAAAATTCTTCTAATACTTTCTCTACGGTGCTGAGCTCGTCCAACATACAAGCTCGGGGTCAATTAGATTGGCTGTGAGCTGAATTCAGAGACTGCAATGGAGGGTACTGGAACAAGGTGATGATCACAGTGCAAA
>JASDQU010243836.1:147458-157941 GCA_032191745.1 Picea mariana
TACAAAGACCATGCTAGAGGTTCACATAGAGGAGGTAGGGCCAATATAGGGGTATATTGTGCCAGAGGAGATGCTCGTATCCCACTCCGAAATAGATGGTAATATAGTACATGTAGATGATGTTGGATTCCATTGGTTCATAAGAAATGGTAAAGACATAGATAAGGATAAAATCAATGTTTCAGTTTATTATAATGTTTATACTAATGTTGGGAATGACCTAAGTGAGAGTAAGGACACTTTATCACTTGAAGGTTTATTCAAGAAAATGAGAGTAAGGACACTCTAGCTTTTTGTTGGCTAAGAAAACCCGTACACAATCACCTTTATTATTCTCAATTAGAGGTTTCTTGAAATTAGCATGGACTATGCCTTGTTCAATTATTTCTATATAAGGAAAAACAGGTTCTCTAGCTGCAGAAAAATGTAGATGAGATTTCCAGATATTCATGAAAATGTTATCATTGATTTCCGGGTCACTATGTGGTATCATCTCCACTTATTTCCCATTCTTGAACTTCATCGAAAATTATTTCCATCCCGACAACAAAACTTGAACTCTAGTTGTAGGTTAAATATCATTGTATAATGGAAACAAGATATAATATTCTAATGCATGAATCTACATTATGGCCACAAAGTTGTTCAATGGATCTTGGACCATAATAGGCTTGTCTTGTGAAGCTTCACCTGTCGTTTTTTTTTTTCTTAGGATATTTGAGAGGTTGTCTAAGGGTAGTCTTTATTGGAGACATGTTTCCTACAAATGAGAAAAATAGAGAGAAATTGCACTTTCTTGTTTATCCTAGATAAACCAAATGACTATTTGTAACTACCCCCATCGTTACGACTACATGCGATGCAAAGCAAGTGAAATTTTTTTTGTTTTAAATGAGGAAGGAAATCAACAACAATAATTAATCAACACAACTTATGCGTTCAGGAAATAGACAAAAACGACCCAACATACTAGCACATCATGCAATTGGACGAAACATGTGATAATCAATAGACAGATATAACGACTAAGCTTTGGGACAACATCAAGATCAACCAGATGAAACCAACATCAAATGACACAGGTAACTTGAACCTTCACGGAAAGTGAGGAACAAGCACCAACAAGCATTACAACAAAAGTACCAACATCAAGTACAATGAACATTACGCCCCTATCCGGAAGCACATGACTCTGGATAGTTTATCATTTCCATCTATCAACCAGGGAACATAATGACCCCCTCATCAGGAATCAGGCTGTCACAAGAAGTAGGTGAGACAGTAATCAAGGCGCAACATAACATATCTAGACCAATAAACAAAGAAAATCCGAATGCGCTAGGAGACCAAATTAACTATCAGAAATACAAGATGACTATATCCAAGCACCCAATCGACAAGTAAACAAGACCAAGGGAAATTTGACTACTATACAATCATACATCACATTAAATTCATGACGCAACAAATTCTAATGAAAACATACATCAATTAAAGGACGTGATTAGCCATCTATGAATTCTTCCCTCTAGAATCCATTCTACAATAACATGTTATCTATTTATAAGAAATCATCAATCAATAGATCTTTACCCTGACCATTTAAAAAGCAAAGAAAAGAATCCAAATTAGATTAAGTTGGGAGTACGTAGGGATACCATGCTAATGATTCATTTGTTACTAAATCATTGTTATCAATTATTTCACTGTCTAACAACAACATCTCTATCTATTACTATTCGCGATCAACAACAACATCATGGTCTATTAAACACATGATATTGTTGTCTATAAAATATATAAATTGTTGTCATGATACGAAATGTTGTCTATCATATATAAAATTTGTTGTCTATTATATATAAAAATTGTTGTCTATTATATAAAGTCGTTGTCATATGTATATAAAGGTGTTGGCTATCAACAGATAAATTCATTGTCTAATAAAATCGCTATCTAATAAAATATTTGTCTAATAAAATATCTGTCTAATAAAATCGCTATCTAACCAAATATTTGTCTAATAAAATCATTATCTAATCATATATTGGATGAAAACTCATCCATACACAATAGTAATCACAACATTGTCATTCTTAGAATACAATACTGTCATTCACGTACAAAAACACTCACATTCACATGCAAAATGTTGTCTTTCATATTTGTTGTCCACAATCAACGTCGTTGTCCAACATATTGATAAACTTTGTCCAACATATCAATATTCACATGTAAAAACATATCAATATTCATATATTGATATCAATATTCACGTTGTCCCACATATTAATATCAATATTCACGTTGTCCAATAGCCACAGTGTCCAACATATCAATATCCAGATGCAAAAACATATCAATATCCACATACAAAAACATATAAATATTCACGTTGTCCAACATATTGATATCGATATTCACATTGTCCCATGTATTGATATCAATATTCATGCTGTCCAATATTGCTACCAATAGAATCGCTGCCTAGCAATGGCATTGTTTTCCAGCATTAACTCGCTGTGCAATTACATTTTAAAAATAATTTGAAAATCTCCAAATTTAATCTCTACCAGCAATGTCATTGTGTTAAATAAATTTCAGATGGGAATTAAACTCTATGAAATTAAATCTATACCAGCAATATCGTTGTGTAAGTGCATTTAGAATGGAATTTAAACTCTACAATTAAATCTCTGCCAATATCTATTAAATTCACAGTCACACGATATATATAAAATCTAAACTATCATATATAAAATCGTTGTCAATAAATATTAATTTGTAGTCACACTATATGTATAAAATCGTTGTCATACATATATTAAATTTGCTTTCCATTCACAAGTTTAATGAATATATGATATTGTTTTCTAATAATATATTATCGTTGTGTAATTAACAAAAGATACGTGACTAAGGAACAATGAAATCCAACCAGAATGTTGTGTAAAAATTGTGCAAACAGGATGTCTAAAACGCCAAGAAAAGTGTGGTGTGAAGCTATGTAAAGGCTGGGAAAATCGCCCAGAAATGCATGGTTTGAAAGTTCTGTAGCATGCCAATAAAATCATGGAGTAAAATCTCTGCATTATGCCAATAAAATCGTGGTTGATGTTGTGTGGAATGCGAGGAAACTTGTGGAGTAAAAGTTGTCTATAAAATGAGAATCACAAAGAAAATTTTGGGGAGGACACAGAGATTTGCATAAAGGAAACGCAGAGATCAGAGGTCAATCAATCAGAGATGAATCAATCAAAATGCAGAGATACTCATTCATAAGGAGGGCACAAGGATTAGAGATTAATCATAAAAGAATAACACAGAGATAAGTAAGGGATAGATAGTTGGGAAAAAATTTATCCTTCACTTATTATCCATTCATAGGAAATAAGGGCATTTAAATATCAATCTTAAACACCGGAGTGAATACAATCTATTAGGCTCTTGGCCGACTACTCAGGAACATAGTAATAACTTAAGGATAAGGGATAGAAAATAAAAAAACAGTTTTTCTTGGTATTAAACCAATAAAAAAGAACGCAGAGAAGTCATTGCAATTAGAGTTTGGGTTCACCATGGGAAGTCAGTTCAAAATACAATGAGCATAAGGTTGGGATGAATTTAAGTTCTCTGATCATAAAACGTTGGGCTCATCAAGACAATTTCAAGAAATATAAAAATGAAATCGTTGGATAGTGTTACGTTGATTAAACATAAACTTAACACAGTAGAAGTACGTTACTGAAGGCACAAGAAAAATATTAAAACTTGATAGAATATTGTATGTGATTGTTTAACCATAGACAATATAGCAATATTGTCACCCAACCATAGGCACTAATGCCACCCCCGAGCACCTTGACCTTGTAAGAAAAAAGAATTTTCGTAGCAGATCAATAGCCAACCAAGGCTAATTCACCAAGAAACGATAACCAAGATTGATCAGATAGTCCAACCCAGAAAGACCGAGAATATAGATTGCAAGACTAGCGGAAACAACTCATCCCAAGTCTTGTGCAAAAACTGGCCTTCTGCAGTGCGCACAAGTGCACTTCTGTAATTCTAGGAAGTCTGGCTAAAATGAAGACTGGCCTCCTGTATTTATACTACTTCTGCCAGACTACCTGAGCCGACTTCTCATTTTGGGTGTTAATTACGTAGTATTAATTATTTCCTTTAGCCAACATCTCTTCTAGGTTTACATTCAATTCTTGTCTTGCTTCCATAATATTCTAATCTTGTCGAAGGTCACAAATGGAGGTTAATAACTCTTGCATCTACCGTAATATAAACACTCCCTCATAGCTAGGGAGGTATAACAGATAATGGTATTGAGCACAAACAAACCATTCAATTGGTAGAATCATTATAGCCATACATGCTAATGAAATCATGAGCACCATCATTATTATCCAACTGGATAATCTCCATGACAACTAGTACAATGTCAACTAATAGAACACAATTGTGTCTATCCATGGTAGTACACAACTACTCAATACATGACAATTAGTCAAAAAAAGTGGAACATATCCACCAGAATAGCATACCTCTACTGTCTGGGGACATACAGTCTCCATAGTAATCATATCATCTGATATCAACCTATGCAGAAACAATAATATGATATAAACTGAGTCATCTGGGCCATTCTTCCACTCACATCTATGAGATATGGAAGAGCATCTGCCCTCARAGAGTAGAACATCAATGATGGGCTATCTGGACTATTCGCCTCAAGMAAGGAAGAGTAATTGTCTTGATTTCTGGGCCTAGACCATTCACCTATCCGAGCCATTCCTCTGGCACTAAACATAGTGCAACCTAGAGAGAATGAGTCTTCCCTAGAGAATGTGTGTCACTGATTGTTGAACCTGGACCATTCACCTATCTGGGCCATTCCTCTGGAACTAAACAAAGTACAACCTAGAGAGAATGAATATGCCGTAGAGAATGACTGCTCGGACCATTTATTAAGGAAATGACTATCCTACACCAACCTCCAAAATAGACCATTCTTGGAAACTGCTCACAACTGTCAGCTTCGAAAGAATGACTATCCGATGAGGCAAAACAGTCTTCTTGACCACTACTGAGAGCCACTGTCAAGAAGAAATATTGTCCTAGACCATTCAACCACACTCGCCACAAGGGGAATCAGTTTCTACGGTACATGAACAATCGATTGAACCATTTTCAATATGAAAATGACCGTTCGATTTGGACCATTTTATGAACTGGAAAATGCATGTCCGTCAGAAATCTCAAACCACTTTCCGAACTTGGAAAGCAACTGCCCATCCTGAACCATTTTTCAAAGTTGAAAATGATTGTCCATAAATCAATGATATGTCAGTGCTCCCTCCAAACCTGGAGATCCATTTCTTSCCTTTTAGTTAATGGATTTATTTCCATGATCCCCAATTTGTCTCGGATATATGCTCGAATATATGCAAACGTTTTTATAGACAAAGGCTTTGTGAAGATATTTCTTGTCTGCTCATTTGTGGGGATATATTGGAGCTTCACTTCTCCTTGTTGGACTTTATCTCGAATAAAGTAGTATTTGATCTCAATGTGTTTTGATCGTTCATGAAACACTGGGTGTTATGAAAGCCTTATACAGCTATGATTGTCACAGTGTATTATGGTTGTATCTATAACCTGATCAAATAATCCAGAGATCATCTTTCTCAGCCATATTGATTTTGTACATGCCTCACTTGCTACAATATAGCCTGCTTCTATTGTGTTGAGTGTGACATAATTTTGTTTCTTGTTGCCCAAAGATATCATAAAGGATCCCAAGATGAAACACATCCCTAAAGTACTCTTTCTGTCTTTTGCACTTCCTGCCCAATATGAATCTGTGAATCCATGAAGTTGTATATCACTATATGCAGTATATCTTAAACCATAGTTTAGTGTCCCACGAATATATCTTAGAACATTCTTTGTAGCTATCCAATGCTCATGTATAGGTTCCACCTAGAACTAGCTTATTGGGTTTATGAAAAAGCATATGTATGGTTGAGCATTTAACAAATACATCAATGACCCAATCAATTGTCGAAATAGAGACGGGTCTACTGGATCAGAATCTGAGTCTCTTACTTTTCTTATATCTGTGGTCATAGGAGTGTCCATGGATTTTCAATCCATCATTCTAAACGTTTGAAGAATCTTTACTACATACTTTCTTTGTCCAAGGAATACTTCACTACGCTTCTGCCATACTTCTAGTCCCAAGTAACAATGCATGAGACCAACATCTTTCATATCGAACTCAGAAGCTAGTTCCTTTTTACTCTGGATGATGAGACACTCTTTACCTGTCAAGAATAGATCGTCGAAATATAGCAGTAGAATCATAGGTGCATTGTTCACGACTTTGTAGTAAAGATTTGGATCTGCATGACTTTTGGAGAAACCAAGTCTCATTAGGTAGCTATCTATTTAGGCATACCAAGCTCTTGGAGCTTGCTTGAGTCCATACAAATATTTCTTTAGTCTGCAAACATGAGTGTCTTTGGAATGTACTTCAAACCCTTGAGTTTGTTCAATTCATACTTCTTCTTTGATTTCTCCATTGAGGAAAGCTATTTTTACATCCATCTGATGTAAGCTCCATCCCATGGAAGCGGCAAGAGACATGATAGCTCTAATGGAAGTATATCTGGCAATGGGAGAAAATGTTTCTTCATAGTCTTCTCCCTCCTTCTAGGAGAAACCTATAGCTACGAGCCTTGCTTTATATTTGTCCACGCTTCTGCCTGTTGCATGTTTGATCTTATAGACCCATTTTTAAGTTACTACTGATTTTTCTTTAGGTCTAGGCATAATTTCCCATACATAATTTTTCATGATGGACTCGTGTTCTTCTTTCATGGCTTCTTTCCATTGTTTCTTCTAAGATGCCTCTTCAAATGTAGTAGGTTCTTCGTCTAGAAGCTTTGTCATACATGATGCATAGCTGGAAAATATCTTAGGATTCTTACTTTTTCTTAAGGTCCCACTTGGGGCTTTGAGTCTTTCTGCTTCTTCTAGGGTAGCTTTAAGACAAGTTGGGCATTTCTTGGTTTTGGGTATAGTGTCTGAATCAATGGTCTCACATGGTTGCATCGAATGATCAAATTGTTATTTTTCTTCATTCTAACTTTCTGGAAGACGTGTGATTTCTTCAATAGGCTCTTCATACTCTTCTTATTCTATAGTTTATTCTATGTATTTCTTGAAAGCCATCTTTTCATTGAAGGTCAAGTCTCTTTTGACTTCAATCTTATGTTGTTCCGAGATATAGATTCTATAAGCCTTGGATGATTCACTATATCCCATGAATATGTCCTTCTTTCTTGAGGGTTCTAATTTATTCCTTTTATCCTTGGGAATGTAAAGTAATCCAAATATTCTTAAGTGTTCCACATTAGGTTTTTTTTTTTGAGAAGTATTCTTCTAGAGTTATATCCTTCAATATGCGGTGAGGACTTCTGTTCTAAACATATATTTTTTGCATGGATGCTTCTCCCCATATATACATAGATAAACCTTGATTGTTCAATAGTTCCTTCACATTTTCTTCAAGAGATCTATTCTTCCTTTCTACTACACCATTTTGTTGAGGATTATGAGGAACAATTAGCTCTCTTCTAATCCTTGCCGATTTTCAAAAGGAAACAAATTCCTTCTATGTATATTCTCCTCCATTATCTATTCTCAAGGTCTTGATTTTCTTTTTTGTGAGGTTCTCTATCTCTGCTTTGAATTCTTGAAACTTGTTGAATACTTCATCCTTTGTCTTCAAGAGATATAACCATGTATTTCTTGAGTAATCATCTATGAATATTACATAGTAAAGAGAACCTCATAGATATTTGACTAGCATGGACCACAAACATCTGAGTGTATTATATCTAGAATTTCCTTAGATCTATTATTGCTACTTGATAATGGTTTCCTAACATTCTTTCCAAGAGCACATCCTTTGCAAATTCCTTCATGTGTACACTGTAGTTCTGGTATTCCTTCAACCATATTTTTGAGGAAGGGTAATGTTTGATAGTTGATATGAGCATACCTTCTATGCCAAAGTTCATTGGGATTGACTTCATCATGTATAAGGGCATCATAATTTCATTCTAGTAGTCTCTATAGTCTTCCTTCATGGGTTCCAATAACTCTAAAATTCTCTATGATGGAGTCTCTAGGGAAAGATAACATTTTTCCATTTACAAAAGCTATTATGTTTCCTTTGTCTTCTAGGAAAGATATGGATACAAGATTATTTTCTAAACTAGGCACATATAAGACGTTCCTCAAATGAACTTTCTTACCTATTATCAATTTGACGGAGGCTTGACCAATTCCTTCGATTGAGTAAGTGTTTTTGTCTCCAAGTTGTACCTTGTATGATGTCTTCTTTTAATTTAGATTGGAGAGTCTAGCTTGATCTCTTGTCATATTCCTAGAAGCTCCACTGTAAATTATCCACATGTCATCTTCAAACATTCCTGTGAGTGCTGACTTCTGTTGACTGATGACTGGTCAAGATTTGACCCAAAATTTCAAAATTGACATTTATGTCTTCTGAGAGTGCTAACAGGTGCGTTGGACTAAGGCACACTTGATTATATTCTCCTTGAGTAAGGTGTTCCATCATAAGGTGTTGGATAAGGGTTTTAGGGTTTCTGCAACTGCACGTGCTAGTAACCCTAGCGACAATGCTTTAGTCGTTGCACCTGCTAGTAACCCTAGCAACAGTTCTTCAACAAGCTTGATAACCTTATGGATTATCTTCCTTCCAGTGGTTATACCAAATGAAGGAGGTGTGGGCCCATAACCTGTTACAATATTGTATGTTCTTGTTTAACCATAGACAATATAGCAATATTGTCACCCAACCATAGGCACAAATGCAACCCCTAAGCACCTTGACCTTAACAGAGAGAAGAATTTCGGTAGCAAATCAAAGCCAACCAAGGCTAATGCATCAAGTAAAGATAACCAAGAATTATCAGAGAGTCCAACCAATAAATACCAAGAATGTATATTGCAGGACTAGCGGCAACAACTCCTCCCAAGACTTGCACAAAAACTGGCCTTCTGTAGTGCACACAAGTGTACTTCTATAATTCTGAGAAGTCTAGCTAAAATGAAGACTGACCTCCTGTATTTATACTTCTTCTGCCAGACTGCTTGGGTCGACTTCTCATTCTGGGTGCTAATTACTTAGTATTAATTATTTCCTTTAGCTGACATCTCTTCTAGGGTTATATTCAATTATTTTCTTGCTTCTGAAATATTCTAATCTTGTCAAAGGTCACAAATGGAGGTAAATACCTCCCGCCGCTACCATAATATCAACAAAACTATCATTCAATACAAATACACACATGCATAACGTAGGCAAATGCGAAATGTCTGAAGTCGTTATCTCACACGCACTCCATCTAGCTCTCGCTTGTCAATCAATGTGACCTCACTGGTACCTCCCAACGAACACTAGGGGTACTCTTCCTCCCCTGAGCACCCCGATCCGCAAAGGGGCCACAGACAAAATACTAGAGAATGATAGCACCCAGCTCACCTTGCAAGGCTAAGCTACCACTTGTTACCCGAGCTAGGTATCCCAAATCCCACAAGAAAAAGTTCAGTCAAGATAAATTTTAATAGTGTAACCTTACACAAAAATATTAGATTCATACTCCTCCTCCTCCATCCTTTTTATAGAGAATTTTCAAGTAATTAATTTCCCATTAAATAAACATACATACATACATACATAGATAAATGAATGTTTCTAACCATTCATTAAACAATCATACATAATGAACATAGTTACCAACTTAAGGAGAACTCTACAGAGTTCTCGTTTGTTAGGGGGTCAAGTTTTTTTCCCTATTTTTAAACATGGTGCTACCAGTAGCACCCCCCTTCCATTTTTAGGTGTTTTTTTTATATTTTAAATTTTCAGATACATAATGTTTCCACTTATTTTTTAAATGCTTGTTTTTCATTTATTATTAATTTTTTTTTTTATCGACAATGTTTTTAGTCATTTTTCCATGCTTCTTTCAATCTTAAAATATTTTTTACCATTTACATTTTTGAAAATACGATTTTTCCTCTCCTTAATTAATTTATAGTTCCATACTTTTTTAAATATAGTGGAAAATATCATTTTTAACATATTTTTTACCTTTACTTTAATAGATAGAAAATCATTGTAGTTAAATAACACTATTTTAAAACATTTAGCAAAAGAATATAATTGATTTTTTTTTGATAAATTAAAATTAAGAAAAACTAAGAAAAAGAAAAGAATTGAAATTTAAATAGAAAGAAAAGACAAATAAAAAACAAATTTGTATAGTTACCAAATCAAAGAAAATCTTATTAAAATTTAAAGTGGAATATATATATATATATATATATATATATATATATATATATATATATATATATATATATATATATATATATA
>JASDQU010243836.1:181264-204399 GCA_032191745.1 Picea mariana
GACAAATTCTCATGAGCTCCATAGTGAAACTGGGTGTTGGTCAATTCCTAAAACGCCATGGGATGAAAGAGTGTGTCACCTTTGTGACACTAAGAAGGTTGAAGATGAAAAACACTTTCTCTTAGATTGTCCAGCCTATACCCATATTAGATCTCATTTTCAAAATATTTATCACACTACCAACCTTCCTAACCTCTTAACTCAGCAAAAGTATGGTGATCTTGGAAAGCTTCTCTTAATGCTTTTTGAGCACATAAACAAAATTCTAAAGAATCACAAGTAATCACTTACCCTCTTAAGGCCTGATAGACGAGTTCGGTCTTAGTGGACGTTAATCATCATCATCATCATTATATATAGTTATATTATATATCACTTTATATAATGTATAGTTATATATAATATAATTATATATTATGTTTTTTTTAATTTTAATTTATTTTCATTTGTTTACTAATTATTTTATTTTTTTGTAATTTTATGTTTTTTGCCCACTAGACCTGGTCTCCATTTTACTGTAAACTACCACATATCTAAATTTAGATTCTGTATTCCAATATGATTCCACTATTTAACATATCCTCTATTTGTGCAAACTTGCCACATTTATATCTAAGTTGGCAACCTTGGTGTGAAGATGATGTACTCAAATAAAAAAATTACATCAAAGATGCGTGACTCTTTCGCAACCATAAGGTATCTTATTTTAAGGTGTTTAAATACAAAGAATTCAAACCAATAATGAGTATTTTTTTTACTGATATAATACGTGTTTTGTTTAATTAATTTTTTTTATTGCTTATTTAATTCATAAATAAATGTAGTTTTTCATTAATAAAAAAAATCTTATAAAATCATTCATAAACATATTATGATATTTTGTATTGCTTATTTGCTTCATAAATTAATGTAGTAAGGTGCATAACATGATATATATATTATTCATTTGCAATTAAATTTTCTTAATTTTAATATTTTGTCATATATTTTTTTTAGGTTTTAATGGATTTTTTACTATTTGTTTTTCAAAAATAAATATATTTATTTTAAAAATTATTGTTTTCTATGGAAATTTTCGAATTTTTTTCATTCTTTTTAGTTTTTCTTTTTATCCATTTTTTTTAATGTTCTTTTTCTTTTTTCCAAATTTGAGTTTTGAATATATATTTTTAAATGTATTGTTTTCATGACATTATGTATTACGCTGTGTTTGGAGTCATAAACTAAGATTTATGCATTTAAGGGTTGATTACCACTTTAAAAAAAATATAATTTTGATATCCCAAATTTAAAATGGGTGTTATCAGTCGCAGTACATTTCAATTTGATGGTTGATTTTGAGCTTTTGGTTTTAATGGTACGGATTGCTCAAAATAGGATTTCAAAATATCTATAAATTTAACGTTTTGAAAAAAATAAAAAAATCTATAACATCTTTTTTTTTTTAGGTGCCAATTTGAGAGGTTTTTTGAGTTTTGAAGGATAGGCTTGAAAAATGTTGTAATTTTGACCCCCTTTAAAAAAATGGTGCTATCGGTAGCACTACTTTTTTATTTGGGGTTTGATTTTGATGTTTTTTATGCAAAAATATGGGTTTTGGGGGCTAGAGTTCTCGTTTTGAGGTCACAGTTCTCACTAAGTTGGTAACTATGTTAATGTTGAAAAATAAACATACATACATAATGTTGGAAAGAGGGAGGAATACTTCATTGTTGAATCATAACAATCATTACTTTATAATGACAAAGCTATTAACAACAATTAACAACCCTCCAAGTTCACGAAAAATAAAGTGATAGCAATGGATCCCCTCCTATAGGGGATCAAACACCTCTCTTTGAGCCCATAGATATAGACAATATTCTAAATCTTGAATCTTAGTGGTATGTTAGAATAAATTGGGTATCTTAGAACCTCATATATATATTCGAGAAACAATGTCATACAACAAAATATGTCCCCATAAATTTTGGATTGGATATATTTGTTTAATTGTGAGAGTGAGATGTGGAAATATTTGTGTTTCTTCCCCTACATGTGCAACATTTGTATATTCACATATTGTTGGGTGATTTCCTCCACACAAGATAGCTTTATTTTCAGAGATGTAATGCTCTTCCATGGGAACCATCATTATATGTGTGCCATTTATCTTAGAAGAATTCATGAATTCACTATTGCAATCTAATGCAATTTCATTCTAATCCATTTTCAAATATTTAACTTCAATGTCTCCATTTCAATTTGGCCTTACATTGATTAAAAAAGACAACAAAGGATGATGTAGAATTCTCCCTATGTTGGAACCTCTTCTTATTACAAAATGAGGAGATACCCTACAATGTACAAATTGCAATAGGAGAAGCCCCAACCCATGCACATGGAACTTGTTCATTGAGCCTAGTGACAATTAAGAGATTGATATCAATGCCATGAAAATGAATCATTTTCACTTTAAAATAGGTTTATCAACATACAATAGTGTAATTACTAGGTTGAATAGTGACTTTGAAGCGTTGATCATTGTTGGTGCCCATTTTGTTGTTTTGAAAACCTTGCATACAACTAGTCTTTGTGCACCTAGTTTTTCTATTCGTCCTGCGTTTAGCCTATGCACCTAGTTTTTTGTTGAACACCCCACTCTTGATACAAACACTAAAAACCATGAATGTAACTAGAAGTAGCATGCACACTTATTCTTGTGTTAGAAGCCAATGTTGTAGGAAGTTATGGCTATTTTGTAATTGATTTATAGTGTATTTAATGGAATATAAATGGTGGGATGAGAGTTAGACAATGGGTTGTTTTGGCTCTCATATTGCGTTTTTGTATCAAAGATTATATGGAAGAAGGAGATACCAGGGTTTAAATCCCTTGACTATTGTATTAGGTTACAAGGATTGTGTATCGACCATTCTTATGGATTGAATAGGAAATACTATGTGATGTTCCCCCATATGTTTTTTGTATTATGTGTGTTGATTTGAATATCTAATGAATGTAAGATGATTGCATTAAATTTACATGTTTGTTTTTCTTAGTATTCAAATATATTCTTGTATTGTTCATTAGTGTCTAAAGTAAGAACTTATCCTTGTTAGGATATTAAATATGTCGATACTAATAAACTTCATTGTTCGCGTAATTTTAAAACTCTAGGTTTGAAATTATAACCAACAATTGGTTCAGTTTCCTGGAAATGACAAAGCTATTGAAGAAAGCATAGATATGTCATGGAGACCATCACAATGGGAGATACAAATTAGATTAATAAAAGATAAATTGAGTTTGCATAGAAAGAAATCCAGAACTTATGGATTGAATAATAAATACTATGTGATGTAGCCCCCCCTAATTTTTTTGTGTTATGTGTGTTGATTTGAATATCTAATGAATGTAAGATGATTGAATTAAATTTACATGTTTGTTTTTCTTATCATTCAAATCTATTATTGTAATTTTAATTAGTGTATAAGTTAAGACCCTATCCATGTTAGGATATTAGATATGTCGATACTAATGAAATTCATTGTTGGCCTAAGTTTAGAACCTAGGGTGTGAAATTATCACCAACAATTGGTTTAGTTGTCTCGAAAAGACAAATTTGTTGAATAAAGAATAGATATGGCATGGAGACCATTACAATGGGAGATACAAATTGGAAGATAAATTGAGTTTTCATAGAAGGAAATCCAGATCTTGCTACATATAGACCCTGAAGCATGGAAGGATAGGTATCTTTACCTAACAAGCACACAATATTTTTTTATTTTTTCCCTATTTTATTGCATGCAAGGATAAAAAGGTAGGAGGAAATGAATACTCTAAGGAATTCCCAAGAAACAATGGTGGGGGATCAAGAAAAGATCAAGAGACTGAAAATATTAAAGAGTAAGTGGAGTTGAGAAATTGATTTCTAGTTTAGTAGAGTCAAAGGGGGATACATTGTGGAATTTTCTATTGAATATCATAGTTCCTTTAGTATTCTTAAATGGGAATTTGAGGGTGGACTAAGAGGTAGACTTTTAGAGGAAATACCACTATATATTGAGATGTTGTTTATCGAAAAAAGAACTGATGCAGAAAATACCTAACACCACGGTAAGCATAATTCATAGGAGGTAGGATAAGAAAGAAGATAAATGGGATAAGAAGATAAAAAGTAAAATGGGTCCAGATATACAAAATAAGGAAAGAATAGAAAGATACAAAAGAAGAAATGTGTTAAATAAGGTAGTTTAGAAAATTTGGTTTCATATTTCAAAGAAAAGGGGAGAAAACATTGTATATAATAGTATAGCACAAGGAAAATAAAAATGAAGGAAGTTAAAAAAGAGGGTGTTGTTATAGACTCCATGCTATAGGTGCACATATAGGAGGTAGGGTCACTATAGGGGTACAGTGTGTAGGAGGAGATGCTTGTAGCCCACTCTAGAATAGATGATAATAGAGTAGATGTAGGTGATGTTGGATCCCAATGGTTGATAATAAATGGTGAAGATAGAGAGGAAAATGTCAATATCGATGTTGGGGATGACTAAAGTCAGAGTAAGGACACTTTAGTAGTTGCAGATCTATTCAAGAAAATAGTACTAGAATATCCTTATGGGTCCAATGAAGAAGGTGTTGGGGAACTAAATTGGTAGTAAAAACTTTTTGAGCCACTCCCATGTGCGTGTTATCAAGATAAGAATAAATTTGCATAGCGACATAGATCATGATAATAATTCAATATAGAATAGGAGAATAATCAAATAGAGGAAGTATAGTGGTAAAGAGCTAAACCTTTTCAATGGTATGAGTTACATCAAGTGATCCCATGCTTAGAATTCATGTGATCACTTTGTAGATTTTGGGAAGGACGTTCCAGAAAAAAGCAATTTCATATGAAAAGGCATATTGATAAATAATAAAATTATAGATGAAGTAGTGAAAATTTTACAGTTGGCGACTACACTCAGTGACCGTACCCTCCAATGATACATGACTTCTAATGCTAGAATTTCATAATACTTTTCCACTTCATTGGCAAAGAAAAACCCTACACAATCAACTTTATTATTCTCAATTAGGTGTTTCTTGAAATTAGCATGGATTATGCCCCATTTAATTATTTCTATATAAGGAAATATAGATGCTTTGTCTGCAGAAAAATGTAAATGAGATCTTTGGATATTCATGAAAATGTTATCATCAGTTTCACTATGTGGTATCATCGCCACTTATTTACCATTCTTGAACTTCATAGAAAATTCATTCCATCTCGGCAACACAACTTGAACTCTAGTTGTAGGTTAAATATAGTTGTGTAATGGAAACAAGAAAGAATATTTCGATGCATGAATCTACATTATGGACACAAAGTTGTCCAATGGATCTTCGACCATAATAGGATTTTCTTGTGAAGATTCACCTGTCTATTTGTTTTCCTTACAAGATTTGATAGGCTGTCTCAGGGTGGTCTTCATTGGTGGCATGTTTCCTACAAATGAGAAAATTATAGAGAAATTTGTCTTTCTTTTTTAGCTTGAATAAAACAAATGAATCTTAATTTTAAAAAACAATCAATTGTCAATTATTTGCATGGAATTGAAACATGAAATTTATAAAAAATGACACATAACTAATACCAAAATATCATTGATAACTAGTCATTGTTTGATATTCCTGAAGCTAATTTTAATCTATTCATTTAAATTACTTAGCTATTCTAATGAATTGAAACAAACGCCTGAAACACTATGCACGATCACCTGCAATGAAAATTTATCTCAATCTAGCTGCTCATAGATAACAAACACAACTATGAATGCATCAAGTTATCAAAGATTTGTTTGAAGTTAGGAATAAAGAGAGCAATAAGGATGCTATGGTTTTAATTTAATGTGTAATGGACCCAATCCATGCAATATAATGATAGGATCTCACTCACACAAATCAAATTCACTAAATATGATGAATTGAATGTTAATTAGATACTCTAGACACCAAAACCATGCAATAATGAACAATTCTATTGCTCCATGGTTGCAAAATAACCTTGGTTTTACTTATTTAGGAAAGTTTCAAAAAATGCCTCATATTGCACAAAATTCCTAACATCGCGATATAAAATTTCTTGAAAAATGTGTCTATGACAACATCTATCGGTTTGTATTAGTTTAAAATGTTATAGAGAAAATGTATTACTAACTTATGAAAACTAGTGAGATGACTATGAGAAAACAATGTTAGCCCCTCTACCCTACGTCACATTGGTTGGAAAATATATTTTGTAAGCTTTCCCATCCATAAAATAAACAACAAGAAGAGAGGACCCATTGTAAAATCCATAACCACTACATAAAGGCACACTTTGCAATTATTTCTTGATAAAGGAGGTTGCATTCAATGTAGTAGCTTCAACTTGATATCCATAACAATGGATATTTGATTTGCACACATTGATTTATGGGATAATTTTTAGAATTAATTTATTTAACAAGAACAATTGGAACAAAAATATAGCAAGATATTACCTAAGCAGAAGGCGTGGAAAATATTTATCATCCCTCATGTGTTGCACCTCTTCATTGAAGAGAAGGAATTATAGAATGATTGTAACATCCTGCTCTGGCGCACTGAGAAAACTTATTTTTTGAGGACACTTGCTCGCAAGTGATCTGGACTTATATGATAAGAAAACATTTATCCTTGATTATGATGCGATATGATAGATGACATGATGTTTTACTACTTTGACATGGATAGGTGCTATTGACTCGATTTTACTGAGTGTGCTGGGTTTTTGACCTTGAGGATGCAGAGGCATCGATGAGACCCCTTGGACTCTGGATCGAGTCAGGGAGTGTGCTTTGGGGTTGATTATTTACTGTGATTTTAGTATATTTGATTTGATGATATGATGTGGAAATTTTCTGATACAATTGTTGATGATGCAGGCTGACGATAGCTTCTCGACCAGACTCACATATGGAGTAAAGGGGCCACACACACAATTTCCAGAGAGGTTGAGGGAGAGGTGTGGGCAGCATCCCTGCCACAACCTACTAGCACTCCCTCCATGGCTCAAACTGTAGGTTAACGATTACCTAGTTTGAGAGGATCCACGATGTCGTGAGGGCAGAATGCGACAGTTGCTCACGATGATTCTAAGGGGCGCGCAATAAGGCGGGGGCCTTATTCCTTAGAAACCCTTAGTCTCCCACAAGTTCACCTAGCGGAGTGTTGACTCAAGGGGTTATTGATGTCTACCAATCAGTCAAGAAGTGAGTGGCACCCTTGGAGAACGTGGTGCATCCTGAAGGGAACGTCGCGCAAAAGAAAAAAACAAAGCAAGTGGCACCCTTGGAGCACGTGGTGCATCCTGAAGGGCACGTCGCACAAAAGAAACAAACAAAGCAAGTGGCACCCTTGGAGCACATGGTGCATCTTGAAGGGCACGTCGCGCAAAAGAAACAATCGAGGTGAGTGGCACCCTTGGAGAACGTGGTGCATCCTGAAGGGCACGTCGCATTGATAGTGATGAAGGAACAAACCTAGATGACCCTAAGACTTTTAACGCATTAAGAAATTCTTAAGACAATTTCCCTAAATAATTGTCGCCCAGTTCAGAATCTAAGTCCTAAGTCTAAAACTTCTCTAGGGTAAAAAATTTGTTTGACCTTAAGAAAAAGACCCTATAAAAATAAAAATAAAAATTTAAACAAAAACCCACTTAAGTAATAGTTTTAGTCTTCATAAATTTTGGGGGCAAAGTGAAGAGAGTAATAATTTAATCAAAATCCGTGGTTTTAATTTGTAAAGAAGAAATAAATTATTTAAGTTGTGGAAGTGTAAAAAGATATTAATTTAATAATAAAAGGAAAAGAGTAAATAGCGCAACTGCCATTTTGGCTCTAATAAAAAGGGGAAAGAAGGGAATAATAAAAATTAGGAAACTAAAGAATGGAGGAAACATGATAAAGGAAAGAAGGGAACTTATGGTAAAAAGTGAGGTCAACATAGTAAGGAATCTGCAATTAAGAACCTTCTAAAATGAACTAAATTAACAACTTCATTTTAGCGAAAGTATTTAAACCTGTAAGGGAATCTAGGAACACCTAGGAGTAAATTTAGGAGCAACTCTAGGTGGGTGAGGGAAATGAGACAATTAATAAATTAAAGAAAATAAAATTGGAGGAAAGTGGGGGATGAATGACACTTGTACGATGGAGAAATTTTAGAAGATTTTATTAAAACTTAAATTAAAAATAAATTTAGGGAAAGTTTGGAGGTCTAAAACTCTATAAAAGAGAGGAAGGAGGAGGAAGTAGGGGATCGTCTATTAGCATAACGTTACGCTACCGGATTTGTGACTTGACTGATTACTTGTGGGGAGTTGGGTTTTCTCAACTCGGATAGGAGTGGTAGCTCGGCCTTGCGAGGCGAGCTAGGAAGCTAGACATTCCATCTAGATAGTGTGTGGCCCCTTTGCAGCTCAGGGGGCTAAAGGGGAAGTAGAGTACCCCTAGCGATTGGCTGGGAGGTACCGGTGTGGTCTCGACGATCGGCAAGCGGGAGCGGCACGGAGCGTGCGGACGACACTTGGAATAGGAAAAGGGAAATGGTACGCTTCCTTGTTGAATGAGAGCATGTTGTTAGAATGTATTAATAGGATCTGTATGTGCATTGAGTAGGTAGCTCATTGTCTAGTCTCATGACCTTGAAATTTTAATGATGGCAAGGTTTCCTGAATTTGCATTCTAATCGTTGGATAAGTTAGTGCTTCTTGTTACATAATTGCTAGATGAACCAGCCTGGTGTTGCATGACCTCCTTCATAACCTAACCCTGTTGATTCCCTCTTGAATGGCTATGTTTCCTTTTTAATTTATTGTGGATATGATTAACTATTTGGACAGTCACCCTTGTTGTCAACATTATCCCCTATCTGCCCGGCGTTCTCCCACCTTACCCCAACGATGGTCGTCACCAGAATGCTTTGTTGGCTGCATTTTCAGGGAACCTATAGGTGACTGTGAGCCTATGCGAGGCATAGTTGTATGCCCAACCATTATGGTTTTGTTCTTCAAATTTCCTGAGCAGGGAAATAGTTTAGTCGCGAAGGAATGAATAACTCTTATCACATGCCACAGTTATATCATGTTCTGGTTCTGCACAGCGAAGAAATCTTCATCCCCTTTTGAAATTTTGTATTTAGGCTCAGCGATTTATCTTTGTTTGTGTCATTATACCTTCTGTAGACTGCGCCCACTGTTTGCGTGGTGAAATCTTGGGACTAAGATGAATCTTAACTTCACAGCGAGCCTTACGAACTGTGACTTTGTTTTTTTTTAAGAATTTAATTTTTCCCTTCCACCACTTGCCTTGGCAACAATTTATGTGTTGACTTTCCACCATTTTGACACAGCCAATTACCACCATTTCATACAGTGATTACCCTGTGTTGATGGCAAGTTTCCCCTCCGGTTGACCACGATTTCGCACTGGACATTAAACTCTTCACAACGCATGAGGTGATGCATGAGGAGCTAGTTATGGCTTGCGTCAATAACCTTGTATTTCAGTTAAATAACCTTCATTGCCTTGTTTCTCCGACACTGCCAACCTTCCTACACACCCACAGCTGGGAACGTCGGGGTATTTTAGGATTTCCTTTATTTGCGTGTCCTTAAGCTCAGGATTTTACTTGGTTTTTTTTCTTTATCCTTCATCGAACTCTGTGTTGTTGACCACTGTGTGAACCTAGCTGTAGGATAAATCCCGTCCATCTAGGCTGAGAATTAAATACGAATTTAAATATTGAAATAGTCCAATTCCACCCCTGAAACTGATAAATTCTTAAAACTTTCTCCTGGGCACTGTGTTAAATTCACGCTGTATCCCTTTTTCCTCTGCAACTAGTGTAAGGATGCATTCGGCAAATGTAGACACGTACTCCCTCTGTGCACTGTATGAACAAACGTTTGTGCCTTTGGGAGGAAGTTGCCGAATGACTCGTGGATTCCGACAGTTGCCATTTCGGGCATTGCCGACTTTATTCCAGTCTCTGACCACTACCATCGATGGCTACCAACTGGATGCGTGAGTTCTGGCATGTGCGCATCGGATTGCCCGATTGGTTCCTGACCGGCACTCTTGGCCGCTAGTTTTGTTGTTTGATAGCATGAACTGTGATAGTAAGGTGTAACTGTTGTGACCATGATATATTGTTTCGAATATGTGAATGGAAGCTTATTGCGATAAAAATAAATGTAATGTCAATGGTTGATATCATGTAAAAGGTAAGGTCATTGTTATTTTAATTGCGATGTCATTTTAATATCAAAAGTAAGGATACAGTTAATTTATGAAAGGGTTATCAAAATTTCATTGTTATTCATGACCAATAAAATGTAAGATCCTTGTTGTTTTAATTGCAATGCCATTGGAATATAAAAATGATGATATGGTTATTTTAGGGTCATGGTATTATAGTTTCATTGTTGTTGATAACAATTAAAATGTAAATTCTATGTTATCGTAATTGCAATGTTGTTGCCAGATAAGAAGTAAAGATATGGTTATTTTTGGGTCATGTTATTGTAGTTTCATTGTTATTGATAATAATAAAATGTAAAGTACTTGTTATTTTAATTGCAATGTTAGTGTAATATAAAAGTAATGATATGGTTGTTTTATGGTAATGTTATTGTAATTTCATTGTTATTGATAACATATAAATGGTAAGGTTCTGGAAACTAAGTACAATCATTTATTATGATTCAGTAAAATGGGGATTGAAATTAATTAAATGTACCTTAATTTAAGGTTGGGTTGGTAAATCGTCGATTATTAGAAATTAAATGGAGTAATTGGTCAGTAACTAATGTCAATTGAGTCATAGATAATTCCTTGTCATAATAATGGTTGGTTGTTGCCGGAGTCCTTCAGACTTGCACCTTCTGTAGAGGACGTGGTTGTTCATTTAGTTATTGTTGTACTTGTGGGTAATCTTTAGTTGCTTGGTCTTCTTGTGTTGGGTGGGATGTAGACACCTCCATGTTCCTCAGAACATTCGCCAGCTCTGAGACCTTAAATGGTTAAAATCGATGGGAACCTGGGCTTGAGCATTGCTTATGTGTCTTGGAGGTCCTAACCATTGCAGGGTAGGATGGATAGGTAGTCAGTCTTATTATTTGTTGGTTGATAGTCGTTCCTTGCTTGCAGATGTTTATGTGCATCTTAGATCTTTATGATTGATATTGCAGTTGCATGCGTCATGATTGTCGTCATGTGGTGGCGCAAATTTTAATGTCTTGTTACCCTTGTACACACGCACACACACACACAAAAAAAAATAAAAAAATTGCACTTGTTATAAGAGGTCGTCGGCGTAAAGAGGAGGTTCGTTACAATGATAAGAAACCAGGAAAGATTCATTATTTGCAAATCCATAGAGTGTCCTTTCACTAAAACTATATTATTCATCCTTGTTATTCTACACAAGGCCTATTATGTTGTTTAAGATACATAAATGGAAGCAAATATATTTTAATGGATCTATTGATGATAGAAAATTATTGTGATTGATTATCAGCACAATACAAATAAAATAAGACTTTAAAGTTTTAAACTATTGAATATGATAAAATTATTTTAATCTAACTTATTGATAGTTCTGATTGAATTGAATCAATATTACATGGTCACATAGTTATCAAATTGGATGGTTGAAGAATTCAAAAATTTGGCAGTTTTGTTCAATCTAGCCGCTAATAAGACAAATTTGATTTGATATAGGCTAAGTCTTCCATTCGATTTTGTGACCATTCGTTTTGATGCCAAATCAGTGAAGGAATTTAGTTGATTTGTTAGTCCATTTTTTGCACTAGATGTGGCAAGTCTCCAACAAAATAATAAGAAGAAGCATAAGAAAAAGTAGGAGAGGAGCTCCCCAATATGAGATAGGTGGACTAGACCATGATTTCCTACGAAATTCTCTATTCACTTATTTTTTCATCTCATGTCAAGCAATCCCACTAGCTCACACTCATAGAGGGGTCGTGAATGGACAAAATTCTTGTGTTACATCATCCAGATATTGGATTGACAACCAACCTGGTTTGGGAGTGATGATTGTTATCTTATAATACTATTTTTCTTGGCATAGAATAACAATAGTAATAAGATGAAATCAATTCTCAAGCATTCTTTCCCCTTCGTAAACCTTAGTAACCCTCTCTCAGACAACAATCTCAAGCAAGATGAATGATAATCAAATGTTTGTTTGTAGCAAGATTTGTTGGAATCCAATCCATTTCCTTTGAGAATTGTAATGCCCCTAGGTTGAAACCCAAGTTTTAAATGTACATATGTTTTATAGGTTGGTGAAACATGATGTTTGGGCTAGAGTGACTATGTATATATATGTTTAGCCCTAGATTTTCTGTGTGATATAAGGCTTGTGAGCCTATCTTTGTAAATTGTGTCACACTCGAATATATTAATAAAATAGATCATTGTTGTAGACCAAGTAAAATGAAAGAGTATGGGGCGATAGGATTCCATGAGAGGGAAAGGGGGATAGGATTTAAGGAAAATGGGCTAAGTAATGTGTGGCTTAGACAACGGAATATAATAATATATTCCTAAATTCATAAGTATTTATGATATGATTTTACCCTAATTTACTAAGTGGTGGAATGAATTACCAAGTGGAGGAAAATGTATTTCCTTGAGTGCTATGTGTCAACATAGGAACATGCAAGTATAATGTTGGGTTTTTGTGGAAAAATCATCCATTCTACCATTGAATTCCATCATTATTACCATTTCTTCAAGAGGGGGAGCAAGGAATCCAGTATAACCTTGTAAATCATTCATGGTTTGTGTTTGAAGAAGCATGTTGTCAAGCATGTCGATCATTTTTCTTGAGTAAGATAATTGTTGGAAACATGTTTCCCCGTGTGCTGACATAGTGGGTGCTGATAGCGACTTGAGAGTAGTCTTTTGTTCCAAGTTCCATAGAGCTCAAAGAATTTCTAGCTGACCTATTGTTGGAGCCTTAGAATGGAAGGGGTACAACTGAAGGACTGTGGATTAATGAAGGGGTACACTTCCTAGGGTGGGGCACAATATGGGGAATGAGAGATTGTGGGGTGTAACTAGTCCTACAGTTGGTGCCATTGGCCTTGTCTTGAGTTGTTGTATTGTTTTTCAGACCTTAGTTTGGCTTAAGTAACCTTTTCCCCTGTGGAGTCATAGCCTCAGCTCAGGGGTGACCTTTTATTGAGAGTGAATGAAAAACTGAGTCTATGGTTGGGATAAATGTCTGAGATACGTAGCCAGTTGGTGATTTTCCTGAAATGATAACTATTATTTTATGTGTTTATGATGATTTTTGTGTGGTTATTTATGTTAATTATGTTTTTTTATAATTCTATATAATTATGCATGGATTATATGTTGTTAGGATTGTATAATTGTCTCATAGGTAGGGCATATCAATACTGTCGGTATTAGAATCCTATACAAGGGTCTAGGTGTGATATTAAAGGGTATCATAGTTTAATATCAATTTATATGAGCCTTTAGTAAGGATAAAAAGAATTAATTTTTGGTATCAAAGTTTTTAATGGGTAATATTTTAAATCATTTTTGAAATTTGTTAATGGACATAAGTTGGGTTTTAGTTCAACATATGCCCATAAGTGATTTTGGGTTGTGGTACAATGTGGTATCGGATCCATGTGTTCAAAACCAAGTCTACATGGGCTAGAGTCAACACACAGAAGATGAAATTGCATGCTTAATTTTAGACGATGTTTGCAATGTGTTTGTTAAAATTTTCCAAGGAAAAGTTTAGCAATTTGCCAACAATTTTGGGAAATTTGTATAGAGGGGTTAAAATGCCTATTTTTAAACCTATGAATGGGTAAATTAAGTCCTAAAATTGGATGAATTTGCAAATTTCTCGGTAGCCATGGAGAAATTGGGTGAAAATCCCAAATTTTCGAGTGAAATCAAGAGGAACTCATGCCTAGAAATGTCAAACAATTGAGCATGGAAGTAATTGGTTTTTTGGAGAATCGGAATTGGGAATATCAAGGTAATTATGGATCTTCCATGGCAGCCATGAAGAAATTTTGAAAATATACATTTTTTTAAAATTTGGGAAATTTCAAAACTTTGGAAAATTTAGGTATTTTCCATATAGTGACGTCAAGGATGATGTGGAGGCCACATATCAGGGGATTTTACAGTGGTGACATGGAATTCCATAGTGGAAGGTCCACGATGAAAAGGTTTGAGGTATGTAGTGTATGGAGACATGCTCATAGGTGATGTGGGAGCCACATGAGCAAGGTGGTTGTAACACCCATCCAGGATGTTAAAAAATTAATCTTTCATTTTATACATACACAATAACAACTTTGTTTTAGGATAAAGTCATTGATTTTCATTTACACAATTCTTCTACATTTGCTCAATGATAAATCTAGTTAATGTGATGAAATAAGTAATATGTTAACTCTATGATTTAGAACTTAAAACAAAAGTATATACAAAATATCAATAGCTAAAATACCAAAAGAAAATACCTCCTCCTCAGCTTGTTGAAGCTCATTGGTTGTAATGTAGTCCTGGGCACTTCCAAGCATTCTTTTCCCGCTTTCCCAGAGTGAAACAACGGAATCCTCCCTGCCAACTAGGAGCCTAGCCGGCTTCCTAGCTCCAATAAACCCTTTGGTTTCTTGGCCCTCCGTGCCCATGACTCCTAAAACAGCAAAGCACAAATTCTCAAAGAAAGCTATCACAAGAATTATATCTTCCAAGAATTTCACAACCTCTCATCATGCTCCAACCTCTCCATCCTCCCCCTCCTCTCTACTTCTTCTCCTTATTTATCAAGTTAACATACACACTTCCCCAAGTCTCCTCAACGCCCTCATTATTATCCATCAACCTCCCTTATCTAGATATTTTGGGAAAATATTAAAATAAAACTAAATATAAATGACTTGCATTAAAAAATAATAAATAAAACAAAAAGTCTTTATTCTCATGCTAGATAATAAATGTTATTTGATAATTTTCCCCAAAATGTACAAAACACTCGACCATGCTCATTTAATTCATCACACCCACCATCTATCGAAGTCAAGAAAGTATTTAATGCTTCTAGATATTTGTATGCAATATAATTTACATATTCAATAAACATTCAATTAAATAGTTAATAATTTACTTTAATAATTAATACATTAATTACTTATACTAGTGTACATGGATAGGGTATGTGTGCGTAGCTAGCGGACACATATCTCATGCATGTACTAACAATAAAAAATCATTGCCTCTAGTGCATAGTTCCTATATGATCATCAAGACATGCAGGACAACAGAGCAAGTAATGCATTATTTAATAATCTTAACAAACTAAATTACACCAATTCATCAATAACTCATTGTCACACTTAAAATATCATTAGGAAATCAAAGAGGGTTTTAAACATGGTAGGAATCAAGTGAGTAAACAATAGTGGCATCTCTAATCCCCAATCAGTATTCTCAACTTACATCGAAGCATTCTTCCTTCCTAAGCTACTTCCATCTTCCATCCTATCCTTTCCTCTGTTGGACTAAGCTGGAGAATCAACTATATTGACCTAAATCCACATAGAACCCGTAAGAGGAAGTGTCATATATCTCGACCAAGCTTCCCCAACAGGCAACCAGCAGTCGTCATCAAACGTCTAGGGGAGCGTGAGTTCACACAACCCACCCACGACTCTAGGTTTTGGAGGATAAACGGTGGGAAATACCTCCACCCCTCCTCATAGAACTAGGGTCAACACCCTACACCAAGCCATATTGTGCAAGTACTGTTCTTAGAGTCACGTCATCAAACAACCACTCTGGGAAATTCATGTGTCCTGTCAAAACCACACTTACCATAGATCATAGCAATATTTGAAACCATAAATTAAATCATAAGTACAACTTATAACATACACTATCTTTTGGATGTCTACGACATCCAAATTATGTCAACACTACAGTCATTTGGTCATTACATAACTTGTCAATATGCATCTTAGTTCACCAATACTCATATCCATGTATATACTTCATAATTTCATATAAGAATCCATATTTGTATTGACGTTCAATTAAGAAATGTATGTTTAATTTTATCATGCCTTTCATATCTTATAGAATCACAACATAACTTAAACTGGTATCCATGTACCAAAATTGCACATTTAAATTTACATGTTTAACCAAATCACATAATCATCATCATCACAAACATATAACAACAAAATATAATATTGTGCAACTCACAAATAAGTCTAGATGTACACCTATCACATGTCTATATCAGTTTCACAGAGTCCAAATAGTTACTAAACAATGAATTACTATAATGAGAAAAATCGAAGTTGTAATTGTCTAAGGCCAAACTATGGGGCATTACATACACCCACCCTTCAAGAAACTTCATCCTGAAGTTATGTTCATTCACAATATGAGTAGAATTTACAACACAACTTCTATTTATCCTTCTCAATAGAAAACCTTGCGTTATATTGGTCTCATTGAAAAATGACTTGATTAAAACATGTCGAGGCTATTAATATATTAATTGCAACTACGCCTATTTAGTAGGCACCTTACTATGTCTTGACTCTATTTTATTACCATTGGTAATTAAATTAATGAAAGGACATGCTTCTCTTATAGATTTATTCTTCCTAAGTTGTATATTAAAGTATAGTCTACTAGTTTGATAGCCAATTAGAATCTTATCTCATTATTGGTTCTTTAGTTAAGTGAATCTTATATTGAGTTCGTTTATAATTTAAGACAAGCATATAATTCCACCTAGAATATCTTAAAAACTATAACCAATTATCATTGACTTTACTATCACTCTAACTTGAGTGATACAATACATACATCATAACAAAAAATTTCTCGTGCTTAGGAACATGAACTAACATATTGTTATATGATTGTCATGTGATGTCATCACTTCCTAGTTTGGTCATTGTCCTCAATCTCACTTTCCTCTCAAGTCATACAAATTAGATCTCGATCAAGTTAAATGTTTAGTATAGGATCATTTTCATCATTGTAAAAACTAATAATGCTTTCTATCAACAATTCACTATTGCAAACGTGCCTACATGTACAAGTACCATGTCTACCTTTCTTTAATTAGCATCATAATCCAAAAGCACGTTTCCTCCTAGGGTCTATTCTACACTCTTATCACTACTTGACTTTAGGGCTTTCTTCCCTCATAATTTCTCTTCATGCCTCTCAACTTTAAATCCTTTATACTTACATGCTACTAACCAATTTTGGCCTCTAGCCCTTTCTTGTTGTATTACTAGCATTCATCAAGTTCCTTCATCTACCATGGAAAAAGTTTAGTTGTGGGATGAAAATTCTTATTGTTTATTATTCGACTTGTAAATTAGTTTCCTTTAAGTAAGTTATATTTCTCTTTAATTGAACATTATAAACGTTATATCAAGTATGCATTTCATCTTTCAATTTTTATCCAACCATAAGGCCATCTTCATACAAGGTGGTTGTAGACAGTAATTATTTTAGTCTCTTACACCCACTACCAACATTCTGTAATAATTAACCCAATTTTATTTAACAATTAACGCATAAATGAGAGCACGAGTTGAGTCAATATCTTGTCAACTAATATCAATTAGATCAAATACCATACCTCAACCATAGTGTAATAAAACATATTATATCAACCTTTCAATTATTGTTCCAAACACATGTGCCCTTTATGGTATCCCTCAGGCTCCTCAAGTCAAATCTCTAGTATCACCATTTATCTTTCCTATCTGAACTCATACCTCTATTATATTAATATATCCTTATCCTCGATATGTACCCTCTTCATCTCCATCCTCTTAATTAATTACTATTACTTATCTACTTATATTATTTTACTCTTCTTCTTTTTATTTTTATCTATTTTTCTCTTCTTCTTTTTTCATACTCTTAATACTTTATCTATTTTTCTCTTCTTTATTTTTCATACTCTTATTTATTTATTTGTAGTTTTATAATCATTTATATATTACCTCTCTCATTACTATATGTTAGTACCTTGATGTAGTAACATGATTTTCATTTTACCACGTAAATGTTTTATTTCTTCTATGTCCCGATTCTCCATTGTTATTCCATTTATTTCATTACTTAACTAATTTTATATTCAATATACTATGTTTATCTTTACATTAAATTTGACTCTTTCTACTTCCACCATCAACATCCTGGCATCCTTTTAGCATCTCATTTATAGCCTCCAGCGAGCACAAGATGAGAGGTAACTTGGGTGATGGTGGTGGTAGCACCAACATCGATGATCCTTGCGGCGATGTTCCCCAACCCTTATTTCCCAGTGTCTTCACCATAGTGATTAATTGATTCTACATCACAACCTAATATATATTAGAAAAGGTTAGGGAATCCTAGGTTCTACCTAAACTTATACATGCAAATGTAGGATTATGCGTAAGTTTTCTTTATACTTGCTTGTAAACAAGCATTACTTACTAAAGGCAAAGTGACGATATAATTTTCATAATTTCATCTAGGTATCCAACTAACTTTCTTGCATTGGTATCTATGCTTGGGATGTGGTGTACATGGTAATTACTCTCTTTAACGTGCATTAATCCCTCCTATCATGAAAACCTTAAATAGCGGTATAAGCTAATTAATCATATAACATGTAAAATCTTAGTGTCTCTCTTAACATCTGTATGTGAGGAAAGTTATTTTTTTCAAGCAGTCTATCATACACTATTTTAAACGAGCATATTACAAGCATCCCATGTTGACTCACAAATCATAATATGAAACATTTCATCAAGACCTTTGTTCGTCCAACGTAACCGTTTAGGCATGCTCATCGCCATTGTCTTTGTTCGAAGTCTAGTTATCACTAGATTAGCGATGGTTGAAATAAAATGTATAAATTAATACATACTATAAACAATTAAAAACATTTATGATTACAATTAAAAACATTTATGAATTTCTCAATCATGGGTACATATCCCAAATTATAGAATACACATTTAATATAGATCTTAGATCGATTAACACTCACCAAAATTGATATTTGAATAATTAGAAGCTCAATTTTCTCCATAAAATATAATAAACTAACGAAGCATTTTTAGTTTTAAATTTTATAAAACTCAATACAAAGATAACCACATTTTGAAAATACCCCATTTTAAGATATATGTTTATTATAATAATAATAATTACTTTATGGTTATACTAGGTTCATTGTTATAATAAATGTATTTGTAAATCAAGAATATACGTTAAAACTTTATTGGGATGTCAAAATATTATTTTAAATAAAATTTAATAAATATAGAAATTGACTTAACATATTGTATTTATTTTATACATATGAAAAAAAATAAAATATATATATATATATATATATATATATATATATATATGAGTACAATGGCCTCCCTTCTGCTCTTTAATCAATCAAATGTTTCATGTTCAATTAACTTGCACAACACATAATTGTGAATTATTGATCAACGAAGCATACTTGTCTTCACCACTATAAACGAGAGATGGTGGACAAGAAGATGAAATGTCAAACTTGTACACAAAAGAATTGATAATTAGTATTCCTGGCAACATTTGGTTTGATGGATTGTGACTGTGCAAATACTACTTATTTCGTTGGAGAATACATGTGTGGGATAGATTACCCATTACTTTCATGTACTTCCTATCTCTCCATTGGTGTCAATCAAAAAGTGTTTTGTACAATCTCTGATTGACTCACAACTTAAAAAAAACAAAAGTTGAAATGCACCAAATCAATCTTAATCATAAAATTCTGTAATCATTCTTAAAGAATGTGCAGATTTTTCATAAAAGGATGAGTAATTAGGCTAGGTGAAGGTATCGTTTTCGTCATTTTGGTCAATGGATTTTTATTCCACAAATTTTAACTTCCTTCTTCCAACAATCAAAGTTATTTCACTTGAGAATGCATGTCGGAGCTATGCAAGAGATATATTGACCATTAGTTTTATGCACTCCCAGTTTTAACTTTAAATTTTTTATCTCTTGACCTGTCTTTTGATATGTTAATGCACAAGTCTCTCTGCACAGTAAAGAATGAGAAGACCGGCTTTGAAAAGAGGCGGTAAGTAGATTATTAGTACTAGCACAAGGACACTCTTATTTTTTTGTGTTCTCCTTTTGATTCATAGGGTTTTCTGACATAAGACGGGGAAAAGATGGCACCTATCTATTCCATTTCTGGCATAAAAGGTTTAAAACAGAACTGACCTGTCTAGACGGTTGATCACCAACAAACTTGAACTTGCTAGTGGATGGGGAAAGCAACAAATGTCCCTTTGGGGTCCTATCTTAAGATTAGGTCTATCCCAAAGTCAAGTTGGGGCAATGGCTCTCTATCACCCGCTAGCTATTCTTAAAGGAAGTCCACTAGTAGCCAAGGAATTATAATCCGTTTATCCACCAACGGTACTTAAGAGCAAAAGCAGGGGAACCACCCACAATCCATATGTTTCAATTCGAGATAGAGATCCATAGTCGTTATATGTATATACAAAGAAAGCAAGAAACCCGGTCAAAATTCAAACATTGTAAAGTTTTCAAAGGCCGAGGAACAAATATCAGTAAAGCAGATTTTAACGTAGAGTAGATATTCAAGTAGTGCCATCAGTTTCCATCTCAACCTGATCTTCAAACGTTGTAATCCCACGAGGAAGGAAAAAGTAAATTTTATGGGAAAATATTAATATTATGAAAGAAAAAGCCAAACAACAAACATCCACGAGGAAGGAAAATTAATTTTATGGGAAAATATTAATGTTATGAAAGAAAAAAAAACAGAACAACAAACGTTGTAAGCCCACGAGGAGGGAAAAAGTAAATTTTATGGGAAAATATTAATGTTATGAAAGAAAAAACAAAACAACAAAATGTTGTTGATTGAATAGTTCAATAATGTAACACCCAGTAGAGGATCGAGGTGGATATCCAGGCGCAGCCCCAGGCACAGTTATTATAGAATGTCAGAGATATATAAGTCATCCCCAGCAAGATGAGTTCGGTGCCCACGTATGACACGTGAAGTTATTTCTAGATGTATAGGAACGTATTGGAAAGTTATTAACGATGCCACACTTATGCCCATTAAAGCAAATTCTGATGTTTTGGATTTGATGAATTTTGGCCAAAAGAATTGCCTTGTTAGCTATACTACACTAAGTGACCATAACAACCATTCTCATAGTGTGTTGACTGTGTATGTGCAAGGTACAGATCGTGTTTCTGGGTGTAACCTTCATAGCTACCTTAATTTGGTAGACACCTTATCATGATTGGCTACAATATAGCAGTGATGGTCACTTTTGTGGTCGTCATCCTGATTGTGGGCGTGGACAATACGATGGCCTTTGGCCTTTCTGTAGTGGTTCTCCTAAAAAAATTTTTTTTAGTTTTGTTGGTCCGTTCATGTGTACATCAACGCCATTTGGCATGTGGCCAGCGTGATCTCCATGTTGGAGGACATATACAACATCGGTACAATTAAGAAGAGTAGGGATTTGATTAAGGGGAAGAGACTCGTGGCTTTTGTGCTGATCTTCTTCTGGAACTGCAAGGAAAAGAGAAAGATTGTCTTTCCAAACAAGTTTTCACCGACTGCAGAGCGTGCCTGTATTTTTCATTTCTAGTTTGGGTGTCTGATCAGGATGCACCACAGAGACACAAGTTTAGTAATCTTCAACGGTTTTTAGGTAGGGTCAACGTAAAGCTACAACTCTATGGTATACATAATCAAACACTATTCATCTAAGTGTTTGACCATTTCACTGCTGGTATAATTTTCTTGTGTTGGTTATTTAGGCCAACATTTGAGGTATTTCACACCACTATTGGAGTAATTTTTATTTATTTAATTTTTTTGTTTTGTTTTGTTTTTTTTTGGTTTTCTATCTAATGGAATGACCCGATTCATCTTTCTGTCACTTTATTTTCATGGAAGGAAAACCTATCCAACAGGGTTACTACACAAAGGTGAAGATAAAAATAACATTCTAGAAGCTTTGTTTCATTTGATTCTATAGATTGAGATTAGAAGAGGGTGGATTATAAATCTAGTATTTTAATTACACATGTTCATGTTGGTATATATATACATAGAGAGAGATGATTTCTCTTGCTACATGTGGGAAGCCCTAGGTCAAAGTTTTGAAACCGTGCTCTGATACCAAATGTAACACCCATCCAGGATGTTAAACAATTAATCTTTCATTTTATACATACACAATAACAACTTTGTTTTAGCATAAAGTCATTGATTTTCATTTACACAATTCTTCTACATTTGCTCAATGATAAATATAGGTAACGTGATGAAATAAGTAATATGTTAACTCTATGATTTAGAACTTAAAACAAAAGTATATACAAAATATCAATAGCTAAAATACCACAGAAAAATACTTCCTCCTTATCTTGTCGAAGCTCATCGGTTGTAATGTAGTCCTGGGCGCTTCCAAGCTTTTTTTTCCCGCTTTCCCAGAGTGAAACAACATAATCCACCCTGCCAACTAGGATCCTAGCCAACTTCCTAGCTACAAGAAACCTTTCGATTTCTTGGCCCTCCGTGCCCGTGACTCCAAGAACAACAAAGCACAAATGCTCAAAGAAAACTATCACAAGAATTATATCTTCCAAGAATTTCACAACCTCTCATCATGCTCCAACCTCTCCATCCTCCCCCTCCTCTCTACTTCTTCTCCTTATTTATCAAGTTAACATACACACTTCCCCAAGTCTCCTCAAACCCCTCATTATTATCCATCAACCTCCCTTATCTAGATGTTTTGGGAAAATATTAAAATAAAACTAAATAAATGACTTGCATTAAATAATAATAAATAAAACAAAAAGTCTTTATTCTCATGCTAGATAATAAATGTTATTTGATAATTTTCCCCAAAATGTACAAAACACTCCACCATGCTCATTTAATTCATCACACCCACCATCTATCAAAGTCAAGAAAGTATTTAATTCTTCTAG